>PVLC010003435.1:41487-71031 GCA_004027655.1 Graphiurus murinus
GAAGAATAAAATCATGTTCTTTGCAGGGAAATGGATGCAACTGGAAAACATTATGTTAAGTGAGATTAGTCAGTCACAAAGAGTTAAGAAGCATATGTTCTCCCTAATATGTGGATGCTAGGGAGAAGATGGGGCATAGGAGGGTCTCCAGATGAAAAGGAGTGATCCTCGATAAACAACACAGTTGATTTAATTGTAGAGGACGCAGGGGGCAGAGGGACGCCCTAAAGCACAAGATGTTCTTACACAATCATATCAAGGTCACTCACCGAAGTGATCCTGAGGGGGAGGGAGGGGAAGGGGATTGGGGGGGGGGTTTGGGAAGGGGTCAAATGAGAATTGTGTGCAAACATGTTGTTAACAACTCGTACTTAACAAAGATGTATGCTATATTGCACAAATTACTACAATAAAAAAAATTAAAAAAAAATCTATTATATATTAATGCCAGCCTCAGGTCTACAGTTATAGCAGAATAAACACTCTAAGACATACCTAGTTATCCTCAGTCATCTCTCTTGCTTCCAGCACACATGTGTTGTCCAAAAATAGCATCTCTGCATGTTTTCTGACTAACACCATGATCCCTCTTCCTGGGTTCATATACCCATAAGAAAAGGTGAATACCAAGAAGTAAATCATCTCACAATTGCAGTTCCCTTCTCAGGTTATCACACTGATTGTTCACAATTTCTCTCTTCCTTCTCTAACTGACCAAGGAACTCACTATGTTTAGTCTCATAACTTTGGGGAAAGTACGATATGTGTAAGATTGACATATTTGGGTTATGGCTTGGCAATTACCAAATTATAAATTAGACCTGATTTAATTTAACTTCCATATTTATCATGCATTTCTCTAGTTATGTATAAAAAAAATCCATGCCAAAAATATAAATAAAAAAATTTTAAAAAAAGAAAACTATAGACAATTTCATTTCATATTTGAAAAAAAAAGACTTTCTTTTTATACAGACCTTAAAAAACTTGTGATCAGGCTGGGCCTGTAGCTTAGTGTTAGAGTACTTGCCTTGTATATACAAATCTAAGTTACATATCCAACACTACCCTTCCAAGTCTCATGATATACTCTATTTAAAATAGAGTCAATAATTTTAATAAGATTTTCAAAGTAATATGTAATACTATTGGTCAGCTATCTAATATTTTACACCACTTTTAGCCTACTTTTCTGCATAAAACCTCTGGACAAGGATATAGTTGGCATTCAACAAATATCTATTGAATAAATAAATGAATCCTGTTGCATTCATTGGTTAAATAATAAGTATTCTGTGTAATATAGGGAACATGCCTGTATTTATATTAATCAAATATTTTTAACATACTTTCAAATATACCTCATTTCATTATATGGAAAAATAGTCAGACTTCAATTTACTATAAAATTGAACAGCTGAAATTGAATTATAGATATAATTGCACAGGTTGTAGTTTTTATTAAATGTTTTACTTTGTTGATTCAAATGTAGTTTTAAGAAATAATATTATGAGATCATGTGTATGTTTTACCCAACTTCCTTAAGGTAAAATCTTGAAAAAGTATAGTATAATAAAAATCTGACATTGGTATAGTCAAAATTAAAAAAAAAATCTATCATCATAAGAATTCCTCCCATTGCCCTTTTATAGATATTCCCATTTTTTTTTTTTTTTTTTTTTTTGCAGTACTAGGGATTGAACTCAGGGGCGTTCTATCTCCGAGCTACACCCCCAGCCCTATTTTTTATTCTTTATTTTGAAACAGGGTCTCACTAAGTTGCAGAGTGCCTCACTAAGTAGCTGAGGCTGGCCGCGAACCCGGATCCTCCGGTCTCAGCCTCCGGAATGCTGGGATTACAAGCATGCACCACCACGCCCGGCTCCCATCTTTCTTCCATCTCCTCTCTCCTCTCTCCTCTCTCCTTTCAAATATACTTCATGTGTTGGGGGGAGGGTACTAGGGATTGAACCAGGGTCATTATACCTCTGAGCTATACCTTCAGCCCTATTTTATTTTTTTATTTTGAAACAGGATGTCACAAATAGCTGAGGCTAGCTTTGAACCTGTGATCCTCCTGTCTTAGCCTCCTAAGTGCTAGTTTTACAGGAGTGCACCACTATACCTAGATCCTAGTCTCTTCTTAATCCATGGCAATCACTAATATGTCTTCCATTTTTATAAGTTTAGCATATCAAAAAATGTATATGAAGTCAAATTCTTTGCTCACCTAAGACTTCTCCTCTATCTGGAGTCCCTCTTATGCCCCAGTTTCTCCCTAGCTTCCACAAATTAGAGAGAGCATGTGATTTTTTTTCTTTTTGTGCCTGACTAATCTCACTTAACATAATGTTTTCCAGGTTCCTCTATTTTCCTGCAAGTGGCATGATTTTGTTCTTCTTTATGGCTGAGTAAAATTTCACTGTATACATATCCCATAGTTTTGTAATCCATTCATCTGTTGATGGACATCTTGGCTGCTTCCATAGTTTGGCTATTGTGAATTGTGCAGCTATAAACATAGATACACATGCGTTGGTCTGATAGTTTGGTTTCCATTCTTTTGGGTAGATACCCAGAAGTGGTATTGCTGGATCATATGGTAGGTTAATTCCCATTCATCTGAGGATCCTCCATATTCTTTTCCAAAGTGCCTGTACATAACAAGTGTGTATGATTACAATGCACCAATTAAAAAATAAAATTATAAAAAAAGTTCCATAAAAGAAAATATGCAATATGTACCTACTTGAGATAGTCTTTTTTTCCACCCAGCTTAATTTATGGAGATTTACTCAGTGTGTTATATCACTCAGTATGTACATCAATATTATATTCTTATGCTAGGGAGCAGATGGGACATAAGAGGGTCTTCAGACGGAAAAGGAGAGACCCTCGGTAAACAAAGAAGTTGATTTAACCGAAAGGGATTGACGGGGGGGGGGAGGGGACACCCTAATGTGCATCAAGGTTACTCACTAAATTGAACCTGAGAAGGAAGGGAGGGCGAGGGAGCGGGGTGGGAATTGGGGGAAGGGGACAAATGAAAAATGTAGGCACATATGTAGTTTTCAATTTGTACCTAACAAAGATGCCTGCTGACAATGTACGAGTAATTATAAAAAATAAAAAATTAAAAAAATATATATTATATTCTTTACTGCAGAGTACTGTTCCTGAAATGGATGTTTCAGAATTTGTTTAATTATTCATCCATTGAAGGATATCTGGGTTATTTGTGGGTTTGAGTTATTATAAATTAAGCTGCTAAACTCATTTACAAACAGGGTTTTTTTGTGATTTAATTCTTCATTTCTTTGGAATAAATGCACAGAGATACAATTTCTGGATTATATAGGAAATACATCACTCTCTTTTTGTTGTTGTTTTTGTTTTGAGAAAGTGCCAAACTACTTTTCCATAGTAGTTGTTTCATTTTATAGTCCTACCAGCTATATATGATAATCATAGTTATCCTATGTCTTCTCTAACTGAACATTCATTTATTAGTCATAGAAAAGTTTTTGTTTTGTCTTTTTTTGGGAGGGTTATTTTATGTTCCTTGTGATTCTCTAGATATAAAATTATGTAATTTGTAAATAAGGACAGTTATATTTATTCCATCTGATCTCTATGAGTTTTCTTTTCTATTTTGTTTTTAAGAGAATTTGCTAGAACTTCTAGCACTGAACTGAATAGAATGGTGAGAGTGGACTTCTTTGCCTTATTCACCTGATGGGTAAACATTATATTTTTCAACATTAAACTTAATGACAGTTGTAGTTTTCTTAGATTTTTTATTAAGCTGTTGAAGTTCCTTCTATCCTGCCTAGTGGAGAGGTTTTTTATTTTGATTTTTAACCATTAATGAGATCTTCTTTAAAATGTATTTCACATGCTTTCTTGAAAGAAGACTCTACTATGTTTTTGTTTAATTATGGAAAATTGTGGTCTTTGATAAATTTTGTAGATAAAATATAGCTATATCCATCAACATTCTTACATCCATAATCTAAATATTACCACTAAACTTAGAGGAAAGATTTATTTTCTTATGGTTTTGGGCTTAGGCCATGTGAAACTGGGGATAGCAGATCTCAGGGCATAGCAGAGGAAGAGCACATGGGCTGTGTTCACATCATGGAGGCAAGAAGCAAGAGATAGAGAAAGGGGAGAAGAGGATCCATATAAAACTCCCACCTCCTTCAGGCACACCCTACTGGTCTACCAGGTACCACCCAGGACTCAATTACATCAGCTCCAAACATGAATAAATGAGCTATTTAGGGGACATTATATATCTAACTATAACAATAGCCAATTTTAAGTGTAAAATTAATTTACAAATTAAGAAGTAAATAGGATCAATTATCATTTAAAAGACACAAGTCAGAGTGAATTGGGTTCTTACTAGTAGCAACTCTTTATATTTTAAAGGAAGTATATAAGCAAAACTGTTGTGAGAATAAATAAGGGTATTGTCTAGGTAAGTGAACTTACATTTGAGCCTACTAAAGCATTTTAAGAGGGGAAAAAATGAAAATTATATTTAAACTCACAGTATGGTGGTTCAATTGATGTATCTTTTTTGTGCAAAAGATGGTAGTTTAAAGGCCATTTCCTATCACAATTCTGCTTTATTATAGACTTTAGATTTTTTTTCAATTACTCAAGTAATAATACCTAACTATTGACTTGAGGTCCCATTTTACCTCAGTGGTTATGTTTCAGTTTCAAAGGGAATAAAAATATTTGAGTATCTCAAAATGGCTTTACACATATCTACCTTTCTTTATACATATTTATCTTTTAACCATAGCTTTTATTCAGTATGCTGGTAGTTTTAGTTATTAACAGAATGTTCATGAGTTACTATTTTAAAAAATAATTTGTATTATTATTTTTCTAAAATAGCACAGAAAAGGCATATATCAGTGCCCATAGTACTTGTGAAAAGCAACATAGATAACACACACACACACACACACACACACACACACATCTAAAGCACTTATGCCAACTGAATTAAAATTATATATTTTCATTTACGTATATTTATATCAATATTTCATTTGAATCTGAGTAACTTTTTTAAATACACTTATTGGCATATTATAATTATGCATTTATGACATTCAGCGTGATAGAAATGTACATGTACACAGCACTTGATATATTTCCCTCCATATTTTACCTCATTCTCTTCTCCCCAAACATATTGAGATTAGTATTGGCAATTGTATGTATGTACATAGCATTATTTGTACTGTTTCCTCATAAAGTCTCCTTTTTTCCCCTTCCCATCTGCCTCCCCCAGTCCCTTTCCACTATTCTACAGTATCTATTCTCATTTATATGAAGTTATTTGGTTTTCCAGTTTCTCTTTAACTTCTACTTTTGGGAGAAAACATATGATGTTTGACTTTCTTAGCATAGTATTCTCTAGTTCCATCCACTTTCCTGAAAATGAATAATTTTTTTTTTTATGGCTGAGTAAAATCCCATTGTGTGTATATACCACATTTTTGTAATCCATACATTTGTTGAAAGACATGTAGTTTGGGTCCATTATTTGGCTATTATGAATTATACTGCTATAAACATAGATATTCATGTATCACTATAGTATTTTTCTGGAAAGACACTCAGGAGTAGTATAGTTGGGTCATATGGTGGTTATATTCCCAGTCTACTGAGGAATCTCTCGATGATTTTACTAATTTGTAATTCCACCAATAGCATATAAGGGTTCCTATTACTCCACATCCTTTATTATGTTTGTATTCTTAATGATTGGCAGTAAAACTGGAGTTGGATGGAATCTAAATTAGATAAATCTTTGAAGAGTTTATCTGACTCAACATTCTCTCAAGAGGATTTTCACTCTTCTTGCCTTCACTCATTATAATGTAACTTGACAATGACATTAAAATAGCAAAAAATGAGACTCATGCCCAACAACAAAAATATAGTATTTCTATAGGATTTTTTTTTAATTTTTATTTTTTTGCAGTACTGGGGATTGAACTCAGGGGCATTCTACCTCTGAGCTACACCCCCAGCCCTATTTTTTTATTCTTTATTTTGAAACCGAGTCTCACTAAGTTGTGGAGTGCCTCACTAGGTAGCTGAGGCTGGCCGTGAACCGGATCCTCTGGTCTCAGCCTCCCAAATGCTGGGATTACAAGCGTGCACCACCACACTCGGTTCTATAGGATTTTAGATTAAGGTAGAATTTTAATTTTTTTAAAAATGTGCCTCATGACTGATAAGAGTACTATATAATTTGCATTAAGAGTTTTTAGATTTTTTTTTTTTTGTATTAGGGATTAAACTAAGGAGCATTCTAACTCTGGGATACACCCCTGGTCCCCTGGTTTTATTTTTAATTTTGAAACAGGGTCTCACTAAGTTTCTGAGGTTCTTGATAAGTTGCTAAGAATGGCCTCAAACCCTTGACTCTTCTGAGTGTCCCATGCACTGAGATTACAGGCATAGACTACTGGATCTTGCTAAGGGGGCTTCTTAATAGTGCTAATTCAAACTGGCAAGTGTTTTAGAAGATAAGATATTTTAATTTATTCTTCTTATTGTGAAATGATAGTCCCAGGTAAAAGTATAGATGAAATATAGAAGAAAGATGCTAAATACTTGTTATTCTATATAGAGGAGGCAATAAAATTGCAAAGGTTTGCTTGTCATAAAGAAGATTGTATTTAACCATGGAGTCCATACACTACTTTGTCCAGAGGAAATGGTTTCCCATTGGAAAACTATTACTGAAATAGAATTCATGCATCTTCACAGAGTTATCCTTATTTCTCACCCAATACATATTAAATGTCTGTGTATACTGGGCATGGATTTTAGATGCTTCAGGTGTGAATAAAACATGGGTTTTTCTCTGCCCTTGAATAACTTAAAAACTTTGATCATATTCCACTTAGAAATACTCATTGGAAGATACCTAAGATTAAAAGAAAATACATGACTAATGTTGCCATAAAGAAAAATTTGAAAGGAAAATGAGAGTTTACTGGAGTCAGTGATATTTAATAAAAATGGCAAAGGGCAATGTGTAGAAATCATATGTACAAGTAGGATCAGGGAAGAAGTCTAAGTACTTTCTCACCCTCAGCGTTATTAATATTGTAGAAAATTAAATCTGTTTTTGTGGGGACCAAAGATACTATGTCTTGTAGCAAACTGTCATAACCCATACCCTTGGGACTAGAGTTGCCAGATTCAACAAATAGTGTTAAATAATTTTGCAAATAAAAATATAGGACACCAGTTATATTTGGATTCCAGACAAACAGGAAAAATATTTTACTATATGTATGTCCTATATTAATTATCTGAAATTAAATTTCAACTGTGCTACTTGCATTTTATCTCCTAACCCTAACTAGAGACTTAAATCTCCAGCAGTTGGAAATCAGAGGAAATACACAAGCAAGTTTCACTTGTGGGAGTTCATCTGTTCTGTTTGGAGGTTGATGAGTTGACAAGACTTCAGCATGACTTTTTAAACAGATGTGTGTCTCCTAACACTGTTCTAGGTAGAGGGTATCAAGTAGGAAATAGGAAGTGCAAAATCCCACGGCTAATGGAACTGAGGTTATGGTGGGATGGACACAGATAGTAAACAGATAGAGGGGTAAATTATAAGATGCATTGGTCAGTATAGACTAGGTTTTTTTGCTACAGTACCAAACAGGCCCTCCTCAGATCTCTGTAATTAAGAATAGTACCATTCTTTTTCTTCCTCTGTGTTATCTGTTATCTGTCCATCATGAAAGTTGTCTGCAACCATATTTCCCATGAACTTCCCTAAGAGCACCCTGGCTGACACTGCAGCCTGTATCTGTAACACTTTCATTTATCTTTGGTGAGAGAAATGGTAATCCAGTAAAACATGCAGACTGTGGAAGCTTTCATTCAGATGGTATTAGCCAAAGCAGCCACAAGGCCCTGGTGAAGTGGAGGTGTGTAAAACTCCCAACCAAAGTGTGAAACTAAAGCTGGGCATGGGGACACACACCTGTAATTCATCACTTTGGAAACTGGGACAGGAATATTTTAAGGTGAGCTTCAACACCTTCGCAAGGCCCTCAACAAATCAATGAGACCTTGTTTAAAAAAATAATAAAAATAAAAGAAGACTGTATGTATAGCTGAGAGGGAGGGAGAACACTCTTGGGTTCAATCCCTGGTACCAAAACAGACAAACAAAAAACCCCCGAAATAAAGCTATGTGTAAAGCTATAAAACATTTAAGAAGTTAGTATAGAAATAAAGATCATAATATCTTAGATTCATGTCCTAGAAAAACAGAATATGAAATAAAAACTTAGTTTTAGACAGTGTTTATAGGATATTACTATAAGTGTTTATAGGATATTATAATAAGGCAGTCAGTAAGTGAGACAGAGAAAGAGAAGAAATCAAATATAAAAGGTCTAACATAGAGGTGGCCAGGATGCTCTGGGCAGCAGGGGTTTGTGCTGTCTCTACTAGCACCTGCAGAGAAGCTTGTATTCTCTCTAATAGAATTGTGTATTCAGAAAGACAAAATGCTGAAGCATTTATTCAGTAGCTCCATTCCCTGGTTAAGGATACCAAATAGGTGAACAACAATGTATTCTAGCATATGTGGGAGGTCAGATGCTAATGAGTGCTACTGAGAAAAAAGTAAATACCAGCCAACTAAACAAACAAACAAAAATAGGATAATATATAAAATGAATCCAAGGAGGGATGACTTTTATAATGTTTATAAGATTGTCAGTAAAGGGGTCATTTGGGCAAAGGTGCAGGAGATTTTCATGGGTATCTGGATGAGAGGATTCCAGCCTAAGTATAGAATTGTAAGGAACATGTCTCATTCCAGGATCTGGAGTTAGAATGCAACCAGGGAGAAGGGCAATGGTAAAATACAAATTCATAAAGATAATAGGGGTCAGGAGATTATGTAGTTCCATGTAGGTCTTTGTAAAGATGCAAAATTTTTTCCATGTGAGATTGAGAGCCAGTGGATAATTTAAAGCAGAATAATATCATTATCTACCTAAATATTTAAATAAAATTACTCTTGATGTTCTGCTGAATTAGGCTCTAAGATGGCAAGATCAAAATCAGAGAGACTGGTTCAAAGTCTATGTTAATAGCAAAACACACACGTCCAAGAAAGGTGGTAGCAGTAGAAATAGAAAGTATTCAGAAACTGGATGAAAGATGAAAGTATAGGATTTCATTTTTCTGATGGATCAATAAGTGATGTGAGAAAAAGAAAATACCCTAGGAAATCTATATGGGGTTGCCATGGATGGAATTTAAGAAGACAGTAGAAGGCTTGGGGTTTGAGAGTAGGTGTTTGCTTTGGTCATGCTCAGTTTGAGATGCTTAATTTTATAAGCAGTTGGAAATGAAGAGAAATTCAAACAAGAAATATATAATACAAATAATATGGAGAGAGACCTGTAGAGTAGTGGAAGGTGTTAGGGAGAGAAGAAGGGAGGATTGATACAGGAAACAGTTCAAATAGTACTATGGCAATATGGGAAGTTACTACCAAATTCACTGAAATGTGCAGGGATCAGGGAGGTAGAAGTGTGGTGGGTTATGGAGGGAAAAGTACCAAGAGCTGTGTGCATGGATGTTTTTATTACATTGAACCTTACTAAATTAGTAGTTTGCATTATACTATTAAAATAACTTTTAAAATTTAAAACAAAAAAAAGTTCAGGTTCCCTAAATTCCGAGTTTCTCCTTGTAATGTAACTTACTTTAGGTCCAGGTTATCCTTAGTTCCTTTTGTATTGTTTTGCATCACTTGGTGGTTCAGGAAACTGGTGCAAGAAATAATATACTCACTTGCCAAAGATGAGTAATGAAGTGTCAGGAGCCAGTTTAGGGGCCAACTGGGGGTGCAGGAAAGGTTTCAGTGCTGAGATCCCAGAAAGATGAAAGCACGTGGTTTCACCATCTGGAGGAGAACAAACAACAGCTTTGTTTCACAGACCTGTCCCTTACATAGGATTTTGGATGACGGATGTTCACACCAGTGCGGCATGTGCAGGTGTGTTTAATTTTGCCCCAGTCATGCTCACACAACCAAGTGCACATTTGTGGCTACACAGGGTAAGTGGGGTCATGTCCTCACTGCTGGCCTGTGCATCCCCTGGGTTCCACATGAAGTCTTTTGTCTCTGACCAGAAGACATGCCAGTATCCATGAATCTATAACAGGCTACATTGGTAGGTTGCACTGAATCAATATTTCATGGCTTTCATAATCCTTGTCAATTATCCATCTTGCTACTTAGCCCTATGATGTATCACTTAGAAGTTTCAGATAAATGAAATATGTCTTTCATCCATCCTTAGAGATTCAGATGCATTGGAGAGAAATGTTGCCAAGAATAAATATCCTTTTTGAACCAGCACTGCTGGTCCTGTCCACAAGGTATCCAGCCTATATTGAACAACGTAAAATATCCCCAAAGAAGGGCTATTTACCACTACCACTTCTCTAGTGTGCGGTTGTTCTTATATATTTGAGATCTGATCCAAGGTATCAGAACCAACCACTGAGACCCTAGAGCAGAAGCTATCAATAAAGATTAAAATGGTTCAGATCTTCCAAATCCCAGCCCCACATCCTTCACCCAAACTTCAGGTCCTCTGATCCTAAGCTCTTCCTCCTTACTGCAAGATTATTCTGAAGTCCAAGAGCATCTCCCTTTCTTTTCTGTGAAGTATTGCCTACCTGCAACTTTAGAAGCAAAGAAGATATTGGAGAGCAGAGGGGCATCCCCAACTCAATCTTCTGGGCAAATTTACTTACCTTTAGCCAGTTTATACCCAGTAACAGTATAATCAAGCTAGAAACTTCATAAGGCCCCTGAAATGTCAGTCATCCTGCTACATCTCTGAACATTCTAAGCACTAACTTTTGTTTTTATGTCTCCTCAGTCTGGTACCAGCTATCTCTTTCATTACCAGGGCTAAACTGAGGGAATGGTGAATGTTTTAAAGATGGAGACTGTTGAAAAGATACTGAGAGTTGAGGTTTCTCTAAAACAGAATGGGTTATTACAACAGGGTACTGAATGTCCCTCTTCCTACGTATACTAGAACAAATAACCACCTCCATGACATTATGTAGAAGAACCCTCCTCTTGTAGGATATTGCAGGATAGGACCTCTGAGGCTTCTAGTAGGTGTTCTCCTACTAGACGGGAAGGGGTACAAAAGCACCCCTTCCCGTCTAGTAGGAGAACACACACGAAATGCAAACTCTGATAGTTCTTACAACTGTGTGTGTGTGTGATGTGTGTGTGTGTGTGTGATGTGTGTGTGTGTTGATTACATAAAATTGATCAATGATTTGAAATATAGATCTTTGTTTATTCTACCCTGACCTCAGACTTCCAGCCTCCACAATTGTGAGAAAGAAGCTTCTTTTGTTTATAAGCCACCCAATCTATGGTACTTTGTTATAGAATTCTGGACTAAGCCTCCTGAACTATGAGAGAATACATTTGTTTTTCTTTTTCTTTTTTAATCTAAAGTTGTAGAACTTTGTTCAAGAAGCCCTAGGAAACTAATATACAGCCTGAAAAAATGAGACCTGGCATTATGAAAAAAGTTATTATAGTTCACAAAATGTTAAACTCTAATCAGTAAGCATTCCATACATCATAATATGTGTTGTGAAATCTACAAATCTACAGCACCACATAGTGTTTTGTTTTCTGTTACTTGAAATCTGTTTCTTGAGGAAGAGTCAGTCTTTCCTCCTGTGTTTGAGTTTTCCTTTTATTTTACTTTGTTATCATCATCATTTATCATTGTTATCATAATCATCATATCCATTATCATCATCTTTAACAAAACTTAAACAAATATCACACTATCTAAGCACTTCATTTAGCTCAGCATAATTTTTGATGTATGATCTCTGTCATAAAGGACATAAAGAGCAACCAAATATCAAACAAGTACATAGATAATTAGGAGTGCACTTCCCTCCCTTAAACCCATTTTAGCAAACGTCATTACAAAGAAATGTTCTTTTTAACCAAGTTATTTCTACCACGGGCAGATGGCCAATACTGAGTGAACTCCAATAATATGATTGCCATGAGCCCTCTACAATGAATCAAATTAAATTGTAGATGATTCCTATGGTCTCTATTCCAGCAACAGCCATTTTCAAAACCAAATATTAAGTGTAATTTGCATTACTGAGGTTGAGACAAAAGAAGCTGAAACAAAGATCCCATTAATTACTTCCAATTACTTCCAAATTCAAATATTTTCATCCACTCCCCAAGACCTCCTGTAACCTTAAACCACTCATTCAAACTAGATGTTCAGAATCTTGCCAAAAGAGAGAGGGAAAGGAAGCAGTAAGAAGAGAGGGAAAATATGGAAAGAATGGCTGAGCACTGTGGCACACACCTGTAATCCTGGTACTTGGTTGGCTGAGACAGGAGGACAAATTGGTTCTAGGACAGACTCAGTAAATTAGCAAGATCCTCAAAACTTAGTGAGAGCCCATTTCAAAATAAAAAAGGTTGAGGGTGTAGCTCGGAGGTAGAATTCCCCTGGGTTCAATCACAATAATGAATAGATAGAGTGAGAGGGAGGGAGAGGGAGAGGTGGGAAGGAAGGGGAGGAGAGGAGAAGAGAGGAGGAGAGGAGAGGATGACAGTAAGAGAATTGAATTATTTCTCTAGTTCATTACATAGAGACATAGTGATGATATTAAACTTTTCCTCTTTTTCTCTGCTGAGTTCAAAGCTTTTTTTTTTTTTTCCTTTATAATGAATCAGAGAAACTGGGCATCAACTCAAATTTTACCCTAATTCTGCTGACTGGAAATTTGATATCAAATAAAAGATTCATTATAAGATAAGCCTATAACAACAAAACAGGGTAGAAGTACTGTATTTCATCATAATGGAATTTTACTTCTATAACTTCTTTATCATATTAATGAATTGTAGAATGGAAGTACAAGCATTGGAAATACAGAGCAATTTTGTTAAAAATTTTAAGTGATCATTGCACATTTGTCCTAGCCAGCACTCAGTTTATTCATAACTAAACTGTTTTACCATTTTGTATAATGTAATCGCCACGAGTTATTTTGTAATGTGAAATAGGCATTCAGTAGTCTAATGTAAGATAATTAGTGTATATCAGTGCATTAGTGTAAGAAGCAATGGGTATAATTTAATTTTTGAAATAAGAAATGGGACATTTTTCAGAACCCAAAATGACCCATTAGAGGGTAATTTTATTGTCTCATTTTATTTTACACAAAACAATATTGCACATAATTTATATTTTGCAGCAGAGCTTTTAGAAATATTATTGTGAGACTTTTTTCTCCCTGGATATTTGAGTAAGTCTAGATATCTCATATTTTTAAATGGTACAAAAGAGTTCCCCCAGTACCTTGACACCTTTTAGAGAAGGAGATGGTATTCTAGACTTTCTAGCAGCTCTGCTAAGGCAGGAATGACTAGAAGTAATGTACAATCACAATTTTATCTCACATGATTTGGATTCAACAGGCACAGTCTTCTCTGTTTTTTAGGAGAACAGAGGTCTTTTACAGAAACTTGAAAAGTTTTACATGTTCTACTTCTTATAGATGTGATGATATTTTTTTTTTCTGAAATAAATGAGAAAGGATACTGGTGTGATTTTTTTTTAAAAACAATTTTTGAAATTCATGACTTCTTTTCTTTTCTTTTCTTTCTTTTTTTTTTTTTGATAGTACTGGGGATTGAATCCAAGGGCATTCTATCTCTGAGTTATACCCTCAACCCTATTTTATTTTTTATTTTGAAACAGGGACTCACTAAGTTACCACATTCTGACCTAGAACCTGTGATTCTCCTGTATCAGCCTTCCAAATACTAGGATTACAGGCATATGCCACCTCACCTGGGAAAAATCATGACTTCTTATTTTAATATTTATGTAAAGAGAAAGAAGATGGTGGATCTATCATTAAGTAGAGTAAAAGAGAGAGTTTTAGACCTAAAATGAAGAACTTAACTGAAGGTCTCCCTCAAGAGTTAGAAACATCTGTGTAAACCCTGACCTATAGTAGACATGTATAATTACATTTCCTTAAAGTTTGCATTGAACTTGCAAAGCTACTGATTCCTTTAACAAGGTAGTATCACTATTGAACCAGGCATTATAATCCATATTTTCCTTGTGAGAAAACTGGTTTAAGTTTATTCACCTAAATAAATGAAACTCATGTCTTAAAATGAGGAATTTTTGGTCTTTTCCTATATA
Organism: Graphiurus murinus; assembly: GCA_004027655.1. Lineage (NCBI taxonomy): Eukaryota > Metazoa > Chordata > Mammalia > Rodentia > Gliridae > Graphiurus > Graphiurus murinus. Next base: position 55,816 of record PVLC010003435.1, read on the forward strand.
TACAGAAACAAACAAACAAACTAATAAAACAAAAAAGCCGAGCCGGGCGTGGTGGTGCACGCTTGTAATCCCAGCATTTGGGAGGCTGAGACCGGAGGATCCCGGTTCGCGGCCAGCCTCAGCTACCTAGTGAGGCACTCTGCAACTTAGTGAGACTCGGTTTCAAAATAAAGAATAAAAAATAGGGCTTGGGGGTATAGCTCGGAGGTAGAATGCCCCTGAGTTCAATCTCCAGTACCGCAAAAAAAAAAAAAAAAAAAAAAAAAAAAAAAAAGCCCCACAGTCCTAATATTAACTTTCTATTCCATCACAAATTCTGGACACAGAACATTGAAAAACTGACCTACTAATTTTGAAATATACATTATTATTATCTGTGATCACCAAGGTACACAATAGATCATTAACTGAAACTTTGTACCTTCTGATCATCATCATATCTTTTCCCATTTCTTGGTCTCTCACATTTTAGAAAATTCCCTGTCATTAGAGTGGGATGTCTACAACAGAAATACCCTTTTGTGGTTCACTTATCTTTCCCTAATACTTAAAATGATTATATATTGCTGATATTGCAATTGCTCAGAGATTTAAAAGCAAGATCATTGCTGTAAAACTTTATACTTAAGTTTTTTTGTTTTGTTTTGTTTTTTTAACAAACCCACCTCAAGATGCTATTTCTTCTTCTTTCTTGCCATGGTATTAGATAAGTGAATGTCTCTCTTTCCAGTCAGAAACTTGCCCCAAAAGCAGACTGTATTTCATTATTTGCATATCCTTACTACAAGGCCTAGACTGGTATAATTATTTTTAGGAAGTTTTTGAGAACTGTAAAGAGATTTTCATAGGGAGTTTCTTCTTCTTTACCTTGATTCTCTACACTTTTTGCAAAATAAAAAACAAACTAACAACAAAAACAAGAACATATAGTTAGATTTATTTATTTATTTATTTTCTGCATAAGATTGGTGGTGATTCCTTGGACAATAATCAGGGACTTCTAACAGAGGAGGTGATGATGGCCATGGAGGTGGAGAAGTTTCTGATTGTAAAGAAAGTTTCTTATATCTACTGAGCACTTTCAAGCAACAGAAATACCACTGACATGTTCAATCTTCACAGCAATCCTGGAAAGTATATTTTTATATCCATTTTCTATATGAAGCTATTAGGATTTACAAAGTTTAAGAAACTGTTCCAAATTATTCATATTTAAAGTAGCAGAAACTAGAAGACATTTTTTTTCTACTTCAAGCAATATGCTTTTATCTGTTGTAATATGAAAAATAGCCAGGCATGGTGGCGCACGCTTGTAATCCCAGCTGGATCTGGGTTCACGGCCAGCCTCAGCTACCTAGTGAGGCACTCCGCAACTTAGTGAGACCCTGTTTCAAAATAAAGAGTAAAAAATAGGGCTGGGGGTATAGCTCAGAGGTAAAATGTCTCTGAGTTCAATCCCCAGTACTGCAAAAAAAAAAAAGAGGTTGAGCCAAGCCTCCAGATGCTGTTGTGGTATGTGTGCCAGGCAAGGAACTTTACAGTAGTATCGCAGAAAAATGTAAAGATTATGGGAAGAGTATCTTATGTTTCTTAATAAAACAAGATAAATAATATATTAACATTTAAATGAGTAAATATGAAGTGATTATATATTTTTAAAATTTTTGAGAATTTAAATGAATGACACAAATTAACAGCTATATAGAAATACATTTTACTTTTGTAATGTTAAAAGATAGGCAATGAAGATTATGTTGTAGAAAGGCATAAAAATTAATTAGCATAGCAGCTCCCCTCCTACAGTGAATATATACTCATTTGTTACTTTGTTACTTTAGCCTTTTTTTTTCAATAATGAAAAATATTTTGTAGAAAAGTTCTATTTCCTTTTTTCTACTATCCTATTGACATATCCCCTCCATCCTTAAAGACAGCTCTCAAACTTATAACTAAATACATTCAGCTTTTTTCACTCTTTATTTTTAACTTCATAATCTTATTACATATATGCATTCATAAAATATATTATTAATTTTCTAGTTTAAAAAATCTTATATAGATGACAAACATATATTTATTTAAACCCTTCCACCTTGTGTTCCTATCAAACACCCTAAAACAAAAACTTCTCATTTGACTATCTTTGGAAAAAAAATTTATATTCTTTTTTTTTTTACCAAAAGGACAAGGAGATTTTCTGTCAACAAAAATACCTGCTCTAATGAACAAGAACAAAAATATCCCCAGAAAGGACATTATGGGAGGAAAGTGTCCTCTAGTTGTTCTGACATAGATAAAAAAAATATTTAGATGACCAACCGACCATATATAAGTTAGATAAAGAACAAATTATGATATTCTGATGCTGAGTCAGGGTAAGTCTGAAAAATAATAAGATCAATAACAAAATGAGATTACTCTTTTGGAAATCTACTCAGGGAGTTAATTTATTAAAATATATCAACAGGAGCTTTATAAACACCCAAACCTATTCCTTTGAATTTAGAGAAAGCACATTTTTTAGTGAAGTGCCAGTGTGCTGTGGCCATATGCTGTAGTTAACAAGAAGCTATAAAGTTGAGAAATGTTTTTATAACCCAACAGTGACCTACTAAAATTGATATTCCCTTGCTCAAAACAACATACTTAATTTCTTTATAATTTTTTTCAAAAAAGTTCCATATTATTGTTTAAAACCTTCAGTTAATACAGGTTGAGTAGAATTCAGAGAATATATTAAATTCCCAGAGTTCTAGATAGTTTAATCTTAATAACTTCGAGATGCAATTCAACAAACTCTGTGTAGACACTGATATATTGAAATAGCATTTTCCATTACTTAAGAAATTATAAATTAACACTCATTATGCAGCTTATGATATGTCTTCCAGGACTAATTATGGAATTCATTTATTCCACAAATATTTACTGGGTTCTCCCTACATTTTGGGCACCATTTAAGGTTTTGGTGATATCACACAAAACATTGATGATAAGAAAATAGTGATAGCTAGGACAAATTTGTAATCCCAGCATTGGGGAGGCTGAGGCTGGAGGATCTGGGTTCGCGGCCAGCCTCAGCTACCTAGTGAGGTACTTTACAACTTAGTGAGGCCCTATTTCAAAATAAAGAATAAAAAAAATAGGGCTAGGGGTATAGCTTGGAGGTAGAATGCCCCTGAGTTCAATGCCTAGTACCGCAAAAAAAAAAAAAAAAAGTGATAGCAAAGACATTTCCATTTTTCTGAAACTCAGAGGAAGGAAGGGGAAGGAGGGGGGAAGATGATAGAACAAAGCATTCATACTGCATTGCATAGTTTATTATTAGTTAGAATGTATAAGCTTTGCCAACCCATCCTTCATTTCCCTGGGTTTCTATTATTTCAAGTATAATAAATATTTTAAGCTTTAGAATATTTTCAATTATTTCTCTTTTTTGGTATTTTTAGCTTATTTTTGTAAACATGCATATTTTCATATGTTCATAAAGATTAATGTATTTACTCAAATTCCACATAACAAAAATGAAATGTTTAAATAGTTGGAAGGGCAGAATATCTACCATGTTTTGAGAGATATGAATACCAGGATAAATAAGTAATTGATATTCAGACATTGTCAATATAGAATAAGCTATATTGCAGCATTTTGTAATCTTTCTTATTTTTAGAATACTCTTGTTGTTGTTCTTGAGAGAATGCTGTTCACACTATCACTCCCTAGGAAAATTATAATGCACATGGTAGATTAAATCATTGAAATTATGCAGAGAAGTATATATATATATATTTTTTTTTTTTCCTTTACACTAGTATTTTCAAAATATCTCACTTTAGGATCCTTTGTAATGTTACCAAGTATGTAGTCACTATTCAGATATCGAGTTTGTCGCATATATTTTTTTGGAGGCAAATATTATTTATTTTCACATATAGTAACAGTATATGGTTATATTTAAATAGAAGAAATATATACATTGAATATTTACGGATAAATATTTTTAAAGATATGTACTGAAATATTTATGGGTAAAATTATATATCATAGATTTGATTGAAAATAATATGGGGGGCCGAGTAAGAGTATAGGTGAAATAAGAAGAAGAAATAAAGGAAAACAGTATGGCAGCACATGCCTGTAATTCCACCTACTCAGAAAGCTGAGAAAGAAAGATAAAAAATTTGAGGCCGGCCTGGGGCAATTTAGCAAGATCCTGTCTCAATATAAAAAAGGGGTGGGAGTGTAGCTCAGTGATAGAATGCCGCTGGTTTCAATCCCCAGTATCATATAAAAAGAAATAGAGAATGATATAAAGAGAAATAATAATAAATAATATATTAAGAGTTTTCACTATTTAAAAAGATTTTTGTCCCGGGGAAGGGGGGCACCAAGTATTGTGTTCATGTATGTCATTGTCAACATGATTTACATTATGATATGACACTATAATGTGCCAATAAAAGTATATATTTTAAAAATCCTTCACTTATGTATCAGCAATTAATTTCCAGGAAATTATTGCCCCACAAAACATTTTGTTGTTTCTCCAAACTAAAACCAGAATAATTACAGCTTTACTGATAAATGCCATTTCCATGAACACTACTAATTGCTCACAATATCTATTTTGTCATTAAACAAAACAAACAACAACAACACAAAAACTTTGGAAGCTTCAATGCCCAGCCAGAGACCAAATTTCTCAGAGCCCCTTAGGAATGCTATGGCCATATTACTACATTTAGACTAAACAGGGTAGCGTCAGTGAGATTTAAGGAAAAATAATAGGTACAGTTGTTAATCATCTGTTTAAAGATAAATATTCTTGTTCTGGGTTTTTTTCATTTGCTCCTTGCTATGTAAAAAGTGGTAGAAAGAATAATTACCTTAGATTTGGTCTATGGATGTCACTGGAAAAACGTACTTTGATAAACTGTTATGAAAGAAAGAAGTAAACATCAATATTACATAAGCCATTACATTTTGTGTGTATTATTCCTATAGAGATTAATGTTTCCTATAATTATGACAGTAATAATCCTTGGTTTTTAAGTTTCAGCTTTTTTAAAAATTCTAACATTAATACTAGACTGTCATTTCCATGTGGGTTAGCTTGTTTAAATAAATTGGCTACAGATATTTTCTTCATTTTGTTCACACCCATTTAAAATGCAGTTTTGTCTTACTGCATCTATTACTTGCTGATTCTGATATTACCTTTATGGACATACATATAGTTAAAATATATGGTTGAATAAAATATTGTCTTTATTTTTCATGCAATCATATTATTTTAGAAGAGTTGAGTAAATTTAGGATTTAAGTGATACTAGTTCCATATGCTATGCACTTTTATGTATTCCAGAATCCTAAATAATACATTGAGTTTGTCTTTCTTTTATATACATAATTCCATAAATTTCTAATATTTAAAATTCCAATAAAATATTCTGTGGCCAAAAGACTAGTTACGACTAGTCTATTAGATCCTCATAGATCTAATGAGTACTAAAACTATGCATGGACCTAATCATTTTGGTAGTCTTTTATAAAATATGTTTAGTGAAATTTATTAACAACCTTTTTTTAGAATGTATTAAAAGTATTACTCTGTCTAATTACTTTATAGAACAAACTCCTGTATTTAATTTCCATTTTTCCCAGTGAATGAAGTACACTAATCTTAAGAACACTCCTTGATGAATTTTTATCCATCATATACCAATAAAAACACCAATTATATCAAGATATTAAATGTTTTTAGAAGCCCATGAAGTTCACTCATATGCTTTCCAAGTCTATATCATACCCATTTTACCTATCCCAGGAACATCCACTTTTTGACTCTTATTAACATTGACTAGTTTTGCTTATCATCATTATAATTATTTACATTTTTATTTTAAAGCACTTTTATATTTACTCCACAGGAAGTTTCAGAGAAATATTCAAAAATTTGCTTTGTAATGTTTTTTAGCCTTCTTCAAATTGAATATCTTGAATAGCTGCAATACAATATCAGAACCAGAACATTAGTATTGGAACCCACAGATTTTACTATCTACTTATTCTTGCACACATTTGCATGTTTTGTATGTGTGTATGTGTGTGTATGGTTTTATATAATAAAATGACATGTAGATTCTAGTAATTAAACCACAATATACAGATCCACTCTCAACCCCTAAACTCTGGCAAGCAATAATCTCTTCATCATTTATTTAATTTTGTTACTTCAAGAATGTAGGTGGAATTACATAGTATATATCTTTTTGCATACACCATAATTTCTGTGACATTCACCCAATTCGCTGTGTGTATTGTTTGTTTTTTATTGTTTGTTCTGAGTAATAGTCCATGCTATGGGCCCAATTAATTTGTCTAACCATTATCTATTGAAAGACATTGGCTATTCCCTGATATTGGATATTAAAATAAAGCTACAGTGTGTTTATATAATAATATGTGTAAATGTAAATTCTCACATCTTGAATTAAGTACCCAAACCTTCAACTGATAAGTTATATCGTAAGATCTTTTTTTATTTTTAAGAAACTATCATATGTTTTTCAGAGTGGCTATAAAACTTATATTCTCATTAGTGGTGTATGAATGATCAAGTTTCTCTGTATCTTTGCAGTACTAGAATTGTTTAAATATTTTTAACTTTAGTATTCTCATAATGTGTGGTTGTAATTTGCATTGGCACTTTTATAATAACTAATGATGCTACATATATTTTTACATCTTATTTGTCATCTTTATACTTCAATAAAATGTATTTTTTCTCTTTTCTGATTTGGTTGTTGTTGTGTTTTAACTTTGTTTTTGAAGAGTTCTTTTAATACTCTAGGTACAAGTCAAGGCAGTAAGGTACTTACAGAATAATATACACAGATCAATGTAACAGAATAAAGAACTCCGAAATAGACTCACACAAATATGTCCCATTTCCAAAGGTGCCAAAAGCCATTTAACTGAGGAGAGAGAGGGACTTTTCAACAAATTGTCCTGAAGCAATTTATATCTATAGTTTTAAAAGAGTAAAAGAAAAAAAATTGATCTAAACCTCATGATGTACACAAATTCAAACTCAAAGTTGTTCTGAACATATATGTAAAGATACATAGCTTTTAGAAAAGAAAAGTAGGAGAAAATTTGGGGGATTTAAGAGAAGACAAACAAACAAAATAAAACAAAACACCTTAGACTTGACAATAAAAGCACGGTCTATATGGTTCATGCAAGTAAAATTAATAAATTAGGCCTTCTGAAAACAGCCAAATTTTGTTTTGTGAAAAACTCTGTTAGGTAGATGAACAAAGAAATGAGAGACATGGAGAAAATATTTGTAAGTGCTTCTAAATTTTTAAAGTGCAGGAATTGTTTTTTATGTCTCTTTACATTTTGTTTATTAAAAGTTCCTAAATATATGTAGCATACAATACATTTGAGAACAACTATGGAGAGAAAACTTGAAAGTGAATTTGTGGATATATTCTCTTTCTACTTCAGTGTGAAGGAGGGCAAATTGTTTGGGAATTTAAGGAGGGGTCAGGTTTGGTATTACATAACTCACACACGCACACACACACACACAAAAAAAACAGTAAACTTCCAGAGCTCTGATTTTCTGTAGACACTGCTTAACAAGATATGTCTGTGAAAATGAGAGTCGTTTACCATGAATGGGTCATAGTCTAATGTCCTTGTTGACAAGTGCAATTGATTGCAATGGCACTATTCTTGACAGGGCTCAGTCTGCTTGCCTTGCAGAATACGAGTATCCTACCAGTGTTTCTTCAAGTCAATAGGAAAAAAGTACCAGTCTCCCTGAAAAGTCCTTTTAGGTATAGCTTGGCTATCAGATGTCAATACAGCTGACAAAGTGGCCAGCAAACTGCAAGTACTAGATATCACATGGTGATTATAAAAATTTACAGCTGTCAGCTAAAATGAGAATGTCTCCCATGGGTGTGAAAGTAAAATGTGAGGATAAGCTGATAAAGCATTCTGCTCGGGCATTTTCTTTCATGAACTAAGATCACAAAGATGAAAGAATGTCATCCACAAGGTTTAACAAAATGTCCACCAGTAGTTAGAGCATAGTATTGAATTTTTTTAAAACATCTTTCTTATACAAGACAAAAATGTTAAACTACTTTGAAAGACAAGATGGAGTTGTTAATTGGCCAGGCAAACTCAAAAAAGACTACAGTATGCTTTTATCAGCATTATACATTTTAAACAATGAGATGTATTTCTAAGTAACCATTAATTGTGGCTTAGATAGATGTTGTTATACTATTAAGGACATGCTCAATTTAAAATTAAAGTCATTGTTTTTTTTTATTTTTGTTGTTGTTTTATCATGTCTAAAGAGGTCTGGCGCCTGGGGGCATCACTATATTTTGACCTAATACTTACATTTGAGAACATGCATTTGTCAAGAAATTGGGGTGAATGCAATTCTTTGTTACTAGAAATGCATCTGAATACAGTTGTAGTGATGTTTAATAAAGGGAAGTGCCTAATTCAGCATGCTATTTGAATCATCAGAAAACATAGAAAATTTGTAGAGTTGAAGCAGACAAAGATTAAGAATACATCAGTGACATATGTTTCCCATAATTAATATATTTCTCTCTCAATCTATCCTATTGTCACATAGATGGAATCAACCAACTTTCTCAGTTCACAATTCTCTATTCCAATAATTATCTCTCTAAATAAAAACTTTAATGTTTCTTTTAGATCTGTGTTACCTAGACTTCTGTGTGCTTAATTTCTTTCCATACTTCCTGCATTACAAAGTTAATTTTCTAAAGCATGGTTCTGATCACAATATCTATAAACTTACAAACATCTAGGTTATCACCTTTTGATTATCACGTGAAGATATGCCAAGGTATTATGGCATTTAAAATGTTTGGCTGGTTGGCCTCAATTTACCATTGTAAAAGTACTTCCACTCCTTCTCAGTAGTTGTTCAACTTAGATAGGCCGGATATGCTGCCCTCTCTTACTGCAGCCTCAATTAAATGCTCGTCCCAGCATTTGCCATTTTAACTCCATCATATTAAATTGGAATTTGGAGTTGACATTTTTAGTAGCCACTTTATATAATAAATATACTAGGAAAATACGCATTATTCTGGGATGTTCACAATGGCATGTAGAGAAAAGAAAACTTAAAGCATTTCATTAAAACTTTGATTAGAAATATATCAATTGGATAAATAAATCAGCAAAAGGTTTTGATGATAAATACATATGGTCTGTATACTTAAGTCTCCAAGTTGATGAAAGATAACTGAAGTTATTAAAATATAGAATATATTAATAATTAGAAGCAACAAGGATGCACCACTTATGATGGCAAAGTGGAAATGATTGTAAGTTAGATGCCAGCTGGCAGGATCAGAAGATACTAATTCTAGCACAGGAGGCAAACTAGATGAAAAATTTGCAGCATGGAGATGGTTCAGCACAGTAGGAATTGTGACAGTGCTGTCAATCAGAGGGACCTTCCTGGACTCCAGTCCCCATTTTGCCCACCCAGCTGATCATGATACCACTTAGTTGGGATGGAAATGTCAATTTTCTTCAGTTCCTTAAAAAATTACCCTTTTTGTTCCCATAGGATAGTTCCTCCTGACCCTTCAAAATGATTCTGAAAATTCTGGCTAGATGCCTGCTTCACATCAGGAGCATTTAAGTGATAAGGAACCCAGAGCATACCTAAGTATTTACTGGAAGACAGGTCCATTTGCAAAGTCACTTTATCACTAACAGTCCTAGAAGTGAGGCCTTTTGAAGTTTATTCATAAAATGAGTTCTTGAATTATTGTAGTAGTTTCCATTTAGCAGCATTACAGTGGGTTCTATTTAGTAAGTTTAGATGTTTTATGGCTTTTAAAAAATAACTTTTGCAAATCTGGCACAAGACTAATGCCCTTACTACAAAAATTACATCTTAACTCTAGTAGGAAAATGTAATCTATGGAGTCAACTGAAATCTCTGTGATATTTTTCCCCTTTTTAACCTTGGTTCAAGAATTGTGGGAGGACTCCAAATTGTACAGAGCTTAATGATACCCCTCATTAGCATCATATCAAAATTAATAGTTTAGCTAGAAAAACAAACTTCTCTGCAAAGAAATGATAAAGACTAGCAGGCATATAATTACAGAAAGTAGCAATGAAAAAGACAGCACATACAAGTGCAAACATTAGATGATTTCCTAAATTCTTGTTTGCTTTATGAGTATCATTCTCTTTATCTTTAATTACTGGTCACAAAGCATTTTCTTAATTACAGTTTTTAAACAGCTTTGGACAAATATTATATTAATTCTCAGTGTTAATGTCATTCTAAATGTCTAAAAATTAATTAAGGAAATAGAAGTAATATTAATATCTGGAGGTATCATAGATTCTTAAGACATAATTCATAAACTTTCAAGTGGAATGTTTTATGTGCATATTTTTACAATATTTTCCGGGATTCTACAAGTACCCAAGCACAAATTTACATTTCAGATTGGATTAAAACAAGTCTGGTTTCTCTTGCATTCAGATAGTGCCCACCATTTAAAAAAATAAATTATGTATTTCATATCTGTTCTCATAAGTTTTTAAATATGAAACTAATAATTCAGTAAGTGATGGCTGTAAAGTATTTCAGAGTAAATAACTCCTGAGATAGATTCACAACAAGTAGTAGATTCTTTGAACTTTCTCTTACTGAGATTTGGAGGACAGGAACAAAATTTCCTTCTGTACTCCTTTTCTTTCCTATTTCAGACACTGTGGTTCCAAATAAATATATATTTTTTTTCCTTAAGGGACATACATGTTGGAGGAAGTAAATTGTACAACTTGTTAGTCTTTTATTCCTGTTGGTTCTAGTTCAGGAAGAAGAAAGATGATCTCCATATAAATAATGACTGCTGTAGACAATCTTTACAGTTGTGAGGATGATGGTGGGTGATAATAGTTAAGATTGGATCAAAGATATCTACAGTAAAGGGAATATAAATATTCCTTTAATGTAAATTAAGAATAAAAAGAAATGAACTGTGTATAAATGGTTCTTCATATTACTACCAAGTAACAACTTGGAAAGATAATTTCTCTGAACTTCAAATTCTATTAATGCATTCAGCTATGGAGATCTAATTGTCAGTAGACACTTTAAGGACCTACGCTTGCAATGTTCAAACTCTTGCTTCTACCAAACGGGTCTGGAGACTGGACCAAAATACAGTCTATCATAAAGTTCCTGCCTCTGTTGCTTTTTATCCATGGCATGTTTGTCAATTCTAAAAATATATCAACTTACAAAGATGTCCCAATAAAAAACATTGGATAGCCATGTAAGCATAACTTAATCCCTTATTTACTTTTTTAAAAATATACTTTTATTGGTGTACTGTAATTATACATTTTAATGAGGTTTAGAGCAATAGAAACACATGCTTTTTAAAAAAATAAAATTGACTAAGATCTATAAAAACTTCATTAATGAAGTTGAGACACAAAACTTTGCAATCTGTATGCCTGAAAGAGTAAGAAATAAAACATAGATGGGATTCAATATAAGGGAGACTTTCGAGATCATCACATTATTCCTTCAATCAAGACAGGAGTGTACCTAGGTAACTAATGAAGGACATATTTGCAGCTTACCACTAATAATAGAAGTGAATATAGTAAACAACTTATTTCAGAATATACGTATACCCCAAACAATCACTATTAAGAGACAGACACAAGAATTAGGCACCATTGTTTCAGAATAGAGTGCCTTTTGTATTAAATGAGGAAAACCCACAATATTCCTCAACTTAACCATAGTTTCTGGCATAACATAGAGACTCAAAAGAACTTACTGAATATATTTATTGAATAAAATCTACTTGAGACTGCATGTCAACATACTTTAGTTCAATCTTGTGGACTATTTTTCAACATTGCAATAGAAGAATAAAGACTAAATTCTTAATTCTAAGATAAAATAGTGTGATTAGGAAAAAAATTTAAGGTATGAGAGGAAAACTAGGATTTTAGTTGTAAATAATGTAATAAGCAGTTCTACAGACCAAAGCATGAAAATTGATAGGAAGTATCTCTAAAAATCTCATGGTAAATTAGGAAGTACTGCAAACATCCACCATCTGGTGATTGTTTATAAGATGAATAGTACAGAGATCTAGGCATTTCTATTGGGATTTAATGAGTTAGAAGGAACAAGAATGCACAAAATATTCTTCAGAAACATTATCAGTAAGTACTGTTCCAATTTCATGCATTAAATGTTACTGATATGCAGATAAAATAATATAGTACAATTAAACTTTTCCTTCAGACTTGTAATGTATATGACTATTACATCATTCATGTTAGAGTCAATGTCTTTACAGAATTTTGTGTGTCTTTGTATGAGAGTTGAATAAATGAGATGCTGAAGTGAATATTTCAGAGTTGTGAGATGCTGCTTTTTAAAACCCTGGCAAATATTAAGTGATCATCATGTTCAAAAATTAAGTAAATGTGTTATGGAAAAATTATAAAGATAAATTTTCACTGTTGAGAAGTCTTCTATGTTAGCACAGTGACCATTTAAGCAAGATTAACTTACTGAGATTTACATTTCATTCATTTTCCTTCTGTGCTCTAGAAAACAATTGCCCATTTACCCTTTTTACATAATTAACAAGACAGCAGTAAATCTGACTGCTTGTTTGAGTAGCTTGAATCTCTTTAATTCTATGTTTTTTTTCAATTGTTAGAATTAGAAACTACATTCACCCAGAGAATAACTGGAAAAATTAGTCCTGCTTTCTTTTGACACCTTTGTGAGTTAATCAATGGTTATAACTTGAAAACAATGAACTTTTCAAAAAAATGTCTTGAGATATGTTACAATAACTAGCATAAAATATACTGAACTTTCATTCTAATCTTTCAGTCATATTATGCCACCTTTAATATATTTTAATTTTTTTTTCTGTGAAGTAAAAAGAATCTTGGAATGTAGTTATAGACAAGATGAAAAAAATTTTCCATTTTGAAAAACTCTGCTTTAAACAAATTTAGTTCATTTTTAGTAAATACAGCTCTTTAGTGTTACAGGAACACAAGGGAATGCAAATCACAAGAGCAAAATGAATAATAAAAATCATAGATACAATAGAATTAAGACTTCTATTAACAAAGAATAAGTATTGTTATAAACTAAGTAGCAGTATGAAATGTTCAATATCACTGCATGTTTATGTATGAGTGACAATGGGACTCCTTACTATCATTGATGCCACATATTGTATTATAGATTTGGAATGAAGATCTAAATTTGGACCACAGGAGTGAAAATTTATCACGTAATGGAAAATATTAACTTGAAGTAATGAAATATTGAGTGAAATATATTGTTATTTCATTACCTTAGATGGTTAATGGCCCAATCAAAAGTATTTGGTAGAGATTTTTCCCCTTTGCAATCTTATAAACCACTGTTGCTTCCTAAATATGCTGTCTAGGGTGTTAATAATGATATACTGTTAATATGATATTATGCATATTTAATATACTAAAATCTTTAATTTTTAAATATTTAAATATGGGAAAACTATTACTTCACTTTGGACTGACATTGAGAAAGAATAATCATATTTTATTTTGGATTCCTCTTATGCCTTGAGCATCAATGTTTCCATTAGGCCACACATGGGTGAAAAACGAATACATCTATGTGCACAATTACACTTGTCTGATTGTAGAATTAAAGATGAACAGAAGCAGCTCACAGCAAATTTGTGAACAAAGAGATAAAGTTGGACAGCAATTTGCATATTTTCTTCTGTTTAATTTCAGCAAGTAATATCATCTTTTTTAAGCTTAGAGAACTTCCTTGTTCCTTTCCATGTTCCCTATCATGTGATAGGCTGAAATATGTATTTCAAATCTGATCACTTATTATTCAAAGTATAAGAACATCAATAGAATAATTAATAGAGAACCACTGTTAGTTTCTTCTGTAGCTAGCTTAAATTATACAATAATTGTGCAATTAGTAAAACAAAGATTATCTCAGAGCCTCTCTTGGGAATGAAAAGTTGTAAGAGTGGGCTCTTAAGTTGTTGTAAAGTTCATGGATATGAAAAAAATTTATGAAGACTTTATAGAACTGAATATTTCCTCTACCTCTTACAAATTGCTCTGTGTTATAAAGTATGATGGCACTAGATATTTTTGACCATTACTAGCCATATTAAGTTCCTGTTATTTCTTTACCAAATAGGGTCTCAAAGTGTGGCCATGACTGATGGTCCTAGAAACACTGTCAAGTTGTCTACAATCCTACAAATATTTTTATAATATTACTAAAGGATTATTTGCTTTTTCCACTATACTAGCATTTGCAGTGATAATACAAAGCAATGATAGGTAAATTATTTACAAACATTTTCTTTAAAAATATAAATAAATAAACCTATTGATAAAAATGAGTAATAGTTATTGCCAAAAATAAGATTCAGGCTTTCAAGAGAAAATTCAATTTGGGAGAAACTTGTTTCACTGTAAGACTGATGGCTTCCAAATACTTAAAGTTTCTTTGGATGTTATCAGTAGTGATATTAATAACTAATTTTTGTGTCACATAATGAATTATGTAAAATACAGAAAGTCTGTATAACTCAATGCACCAATATTTACCAAGTGACCGATTCATGATATTGTATTGAAGTTAAAATATCAAGTGGCAATGGAAATGTTAGAGAATTATGCATGAATAAATGATATTATTCTAATTATTATTATTATTAGATTATTAATAATCTAATTATTCTAATTTGGTTTCTTTTTTTACTACTTATATGTATCCCATAACAGTATATCACATACCTTAAACACAAAAGAAGTTTAAAAAACAAAAGAAAAATAGCAGGAGTCAATGATTTATTCAAAATATAAGTGTAAAAGAATATAATTTGGGTGATTCTACAGTGCAAATAACTAAAAATTTCTACTTGAGAATTATTGAAATAGAACCAAAGAAATATTTGATAGTTATATTTAAATTATATTAAAATAAACTTTCCATTTCACACTATATAGTTATGTGAAGCCATATTATCTTCATATATTTTAACCAAAAATCACCCATCACCACAAATTCAAATGAAGAAGGAAACATAAGAAACCAGTTAC
>PVLC010003435.1:71131-97852 GCA_004027655.1 Graphiurus murinus
TGTAATCCCAGCATTCGGGAGGCTGAGACCGGAGGATCCGGGTTCGCGGCCAGCCTCAGCTACCTAGTGAGGCACTCCACAACTTAGTGAGACTCGGTTTCAAAATAAAGAATAAAAAATAGGGCTGGGGGTATAGCTCGGAGGTAGAATGCCCCTGAGTTCAATCCCCGGTACCGCAAAAAAAAAAAAAAAAAAAAAAGAAACCAGTTACCTTTTATTAAGCTAGACATTTAAACAATTTGTAACAGTTTTAACGGCTTTCTGTTTACTAATTTTTGTTTTATAGAATAGTTATTTTTTTAGAAAAATTGATTATGCCAACATATAATGGGTTTATTTTCATATACAGTAAGTTACAAATTAATACTTAAAATCCTTTTATGATATAATTTATATTGATAGATATAAATTGTAGCGATAAAGGTTCTTTGAGGTCCTCAAAAAATTTCAATAGTTTAAAGGCTCCCCAGAACAAATATTGTTAGGACGAATACTCCATTATATTTTCAGCCTGTGAAGTGTCTCTGTATTTGATCTGCAGCTGAGCTTGTTTTCACAAAAAAAATTAATGAGATATTACTATTATTTCATTGTCATCCTTCATTTGCCAATTTTATACTACTAACATGGCATCTTAAAATGAGAAAAAGCTATTTGATAATCTTTTGACTTCAGTAGATTTCTAAAATTTGATGTTAAAGTACTTAACCAGTCTTTGACCCAGTTTTGTTAAGGATTATTTTTTAACTCTGGATAAATCACTTAATCTTTTTGCATTTTAGCTTCTCATTACAAATACTGCCTCCACTATTCTTACTAAATTATAATGTCAGGAGACCTAATTCACACACACACACAAAATCAAATAATTTTTCATCTAAAGATTCCAAAACAATACTAAGTTATAGTTAATAAAATTCTGTATCAGTGAAACATACTAAAAGGACACGAAAAAGCAAAAATAAAAATAACTAAAATTTAAAATATTCACTATTCCTCAGCTAACTTAAAGGTAACAGATAATTATAACTATGTTCAAAATAAGTTCAATAATTCAAATCAGTTATGGAAATCTAATTGTGTTGGGGATGTATGACTTATAGGATATTAAATAAGAATATAAAGTTTCATATAAATTTGTTTTTTAAATTTGAAGGACCATTGCACAAAAACAACTTTCCAAGAATAAGTATCAAGAAATCTCATTCCATAGAAAAACATCATTATGACATCTAAAATATATAAGGAATATTTATAAAAAACTTCCATAAAATAAATTTCCAGGCCAATAAAATTTTCTTATCTAAAAAAATGCATTGTAATTAAAAATGCTGTAGTTTATCTTGAGAGTTCTAATGTAAAACAGTAATCTATACTATATTTGTTGAGACTTTTTAAATTTCTTTCATGTTTATAGCTATTTTATGAGTCAAGTGTAAACCTAAAAATATTTTCTTGTCTTTGTTTTTGTTTTTTGTTATGGTGATTGAACCCAGGGGCATTCAACCTTTGAGCTATACCCTCAGCCCTATTTAGTTTTTATTTTGAAACAGGGTCTAGCTAAATTGCTGAGGCTAGTCTTGAACCTGCAATGCTCCTATCTCAGCATCCCAAGTACTGAGATTATAGGAATGCATCACGATGCCAAGCTAACCTAACCCTATTTTTTGGACTTCTCAGAGCATTGTGTAATGTTAAGTGTATTTATAGAATATATTCTCATATACCTGCCTGCAACTAGCCCATAATTCTGGGAGGAAAGTGGTGTTACAGCCACTAATACTTGCTGAGGGTCTAGTATACAAAGGCACAGTGTAAAGTATGTTATTTATTATCTTTAATAACAACTCTGTTCTACAGAGAGAGAAAGAAATAACTAACCAGGACACATCTTTTATGCAATTGTGGTTCTTGTAAGAATTGGCAGATTATTAACTGCCTGGTCTTCAAGTCTATGCCCATGCCAAAATGGAGACAATTTTGTAACATTTTTACAATCTCTAAATTTATAATAATTTAACAAGTTTTCTCCCAACAGCTGTATCCCTATCTGAAAACATCCTCTTAACCACCCACAGGAAGATAAAAGGATTGGAGAAAACACCTTATCAGCCCACTCAGCTGGCTGCTGCATCTTAAAATTCTAATTGAGCTAATCACATCATCTAATATCTGAAATAGATCATCTTCCTTTCTTTTGTCCAAAACAAAACAAAAAATCTTACATAATAAATTTTACACAACTAGTAGGGGAAAATGCACATTCTTATCTTTTTCACCTTTACTTGTATTTACCTGAGTTCTGGTGTACTGGTATACAGGCAATTTATAGACTCTGCAGCTCAATTAGGTAGAAAAAATGAAAACATTCAGAAGTCCTAATGTAAATGATGGTCACTTAAGATGAGCATCTTTTTTTTTTTTTTTATTAATTGGTGCATTGTAATTATACATCTTTGTTAGGTACAAGCTGATAAAGGCATACATGCACACATTTCTCATTAAACCCCTTCCCCAATTTCCACCCCACTCCCTCACCTTCCCTCCTTCTCAAATTCAGTTTAGTGATTGACTTTGATATATTTGTGAAAGTACATCATGTGCATTACGGTGCTTCCCAACCCCCGTCCATCACCTTCAGTAAAGTCAACTTCTTTGCTTATCTAGGGTTTCTCCTTTTTCACCTGGAGTCCCTTATGCCCCATCTTCTCCCTAGCATCAGCATATTAGGGAGAATATATGCTTTTTTTACTTTTTGTGACTGACTAATCTCACTTAACATGTTTTCCAGTTGCATCCATTTCCCTACAAATAATGATTTTGTTCTTCTTTATGGCTGAGTAAAATTCCATTTTGTACATATCCCATGGTTTTGTAATCCATTCAAGATTAGCACCTTTTAAAAGTCTGAAAAAAGAATGAGGGAAGGAGGAAATTTTCAAGTTTTGTTTAGCTTTGTGTGTGTGTTTTTTGTCTGGGTTCTTTTTCAGTTAATTCACAAGTTTATACTGCTAGTATATGCAAAAGCACTGATGTCAACAACTCATGTCTGGAGGAGGCTCTTTTATTACAGTACAAAGCCTTGGGAAACTTGTCTATTTTTATATTTTTAGGTTAATACTGTTTTCTCAACAACAAATTCAGAGTTAGATTGATAAAGAATGTAGCTTCCAATTAAAATGTAGAAAATGAAGATAGCAGATTCAAAAACAGCCTCAGATACTTAGGGAGACCCTATTTCCAAATAAAGAATAAAGTAGAGCTGAGGATGTAACTGGGTTTAATTCCCAATACCACAAAGCAAAAAAAACAACCTAAAATGAATAAAATTAACAAGAGGGGTGTCCCCATAGAAAGTTTTTTTTTTCTTTGTTTGTTTGTTTTGCAGTACTGGGAATCGAATCCAGGGACATTCTACCTCCAGACTATAGCCCCAGCCCTACTTTTTATTCTTTATTTTGAAACAGGGTCTCATTTAGTTGCAGAGGGCCTCACTAAGTAACTGAGTCTGGCTGTGAACCTCCAATTCTCCTGTCTCAGCCTCCCAAGTACTGGTATTACAAACCTGCACCACCACACCCAGCAGAAAGAGGGGTGTTTTTTTTTCCTTTCTTTTTCATTAAGAACCATATTAAAAAATATATGTAATTTGAAGAAAAATTGATGAACATTTTGTTACGTGGGATTAGCCAGTCACAGAAAGTGATGGGTCATATGTTTTATCCTGTATGTGGAAGCTAGGGAGTAATGGACACATCAGAGGGACTTCAGATAATGGAGAAGAAGCTCCAGAGGAGTGAGGAAGGGGGTCTAGGAGAAGGGATGGGGAGAATCAATGAAGGAAATACTTCGATTCACAGTGTGCACATATGTAATAATGCTGGTGCCACTCTCAATACAGAGGCAGGGGAAAGCCCAGCAAGCGCTGTGTGCATGTATGTCAATATCACTATGAAATACATTATGATGTGAGACTACAATGCACCAATAAAAGTATAAAGAACATACAGATATGTAGGTTTATATGTAAATACATATAACCCATTTCCTGAAACAAAACGGGCAATTTCTACCCCTTGTTTTCATCAATTTTCATTTTTTGTTTATTTCCTTTTATTATATGACTGGAACTTCTTAAGCAGTTTTCTATTTTTGTTCATGGATAACTGTCAAATTGTTGCTGTTCTAGTGGGGAAGGGTGACTGAGATCTCCTACTGTGCCATTTTGATGATGTCATTCCTCAATTCAGTGGCTCTTCATTGCAACTGAAATCAGAAAATCCAAACCTCTCCATCATCTGACCCTGGCTGTACCTTTCCGAGAGGCTCACCTGTTCAGCAGGTGAGCCACACAGGCAGTCATTCACTTTCTCACTCACAGGAAACTCCTATCTCCAATGACAGTTGCTTAGACCCTCTTCCCTCACAGCAGGGACAGCTGGCTCTTCATTTATTCATGTCTTATGGTGACAGTCATCTCAGAAGCGAGGGATGCCTAGGTCAGTCAATCAAGGACAGACTTCACTCCAACTCTATTTTCTTTCCTTCATCTCTCTTATTATCTATAATTATCATATATGTTCATTTATCTGTCTTCAGCACCCATTTGAAAGTGAAGGCAATAACAATAATATCAACCCTAGAATGTTGCTGTGAAGAATACTTGAGTTAATGTATGCCACATGTTTAAAATAGCAATAGCATATAGTAAGTGCTTAATAGATTTAATTATTATTTTATTCCCTCAATAGTAAACAAACCTTTCAAGACATGTCTTATTTTGGTCCATAAATTTATTCTACAAACTAGAATACGTAGTACATGGTAGTTTATAAATAAATATACATTCAAGTAGCAATAATTTTGTTTTTAATTTAGAGAACATTCACAGAGATTCAGAGGTCTAAAAAAATAAGATCTCTTAAAAAAAAAAGGTAATGTGATTTTAATTATTCAGGCTAGAATGGAGGCTAAAGTTTGTCATGAATGATTAAATAACAGAAAGCAATCATATGGTTGAATTCAGTCATATAACCTCTGTTTATTTAAGTTGCAAAAAAAGTCAAATTGGAAATTAAGCATCACAGGGCAAGTAATAGTCGTTTCATTGAGTTTTCACTTTTTTACTGTTTGAGTTGATGTAGTTAAACTTGAGCTGATGGAGATGACCAGCTGTTTTCTATTTCCACTGAGGATGGAAGAAATAAAAACAAACTCAAGCTAAATCATGAAGAATAAAGGGTCGCTAGCAGGAAGACATTCCTTACTGTGAGAGTTATTGCAGCCATTCCAATGAGTTGTAAAGAAGGGTCATAAAAACTTATTTTAAAATTTCCCTTTGTATTCTCTTGTCTGAGGAAATATAGCCGCACACCTTATTTAAATGGGAGAAATAGGCAGATGCTCGCAACAACTTTTTATATTAATTTGTTTCTTTGTCAGAATTTTAAATATTTATGATTTCCAAATATATTAGTAATTAACACAAGAGTGCAATGAAATATTTCTGTGCAGTCTGGATTGCTTTGTAGAGAAAGAGCACATGTTCTTTATATAGGGAAATAAAATTTGGTTGCTACTAGAACAGTCTTTACTTTCCAGAGCAATGGATCAAGCCATGCAGGAATTCTCAGAAATTTAGTCCATTTTTGTCCAAATGATTGCCTTTATCAAGCAATTTGTTAACTTGTTTCATTTGCATAAAGTAGGTTTTATTAAAATTCATTTTTATTTGCTGATTTTAAGTTTCACCAAATATACCTCTTAAAATTGTACTTGACCAGTTAAGCAAAGACCAACTAGTTATATTTTTATATTAAAATAAAAAAGCAGACTTTCAGAATGTAACAGTTATTCCCAAACTTCTTATTGTCAAAGTATACTTAATGATTTTACAATTGTATTAAATATAAACTCAGATTCTCACATTATCACATAGGTTTTTTGTTTTTTTTTTTTGGTGTGGAGAATATAATTGTTAACTAAAATAATGTTCTTCACAGTATAGGTATAGTGGGTATGTTTTTGGGCTACTCTGATTTACCAAGTGCTAGAAAGGTGATTTGACAGAGGACAGTAAGATTTTGCTTCAAGTATTTTTGAAAAGACATATTTTTTATTGGTTTATGTTCTCTGAATATGTTTTGAGTTGTACTTTTGAGATGACATTTATAATTAGCAATCATAGTATTCTGAATTACCTGAACAATTCACATTATTTTTAAATAGTTTTTAATTTTTTTAAAGTGGGGCTACATCATTTTTAAAGTAGCCCTATTGAATGATCAGTAATTGTAGTAACTCCTTGGTTATGTAAAAGGAGATAGAAGATATATTAATACCATGAAAATAATGGATGAGAAATAAACCAAACTTTATTTAGGAATATTCCTTCTTATGTTGAAAAGAATCAAGAGATTTTATTTCAGTAACTTCATTGGAAATATATATTCTTTAATACCAGAACACAGTAATAGTTGGCCAACTCAAAATCAACACTGACATATTCAAAATATTGAAATATATCAGCCTTTGGGGAAATCTGAAAGGTTATTGACAAAACATGGTTTACAAAAGTTAAGGATAAGGTAGACTGATCCTTTATTTTTCAGTAAGAGCTTTAATTCTACATTCAGAGCTCTGCACTCCCCCAGTCTGCCCCTTCATAAAAGCTACAAATGATCATTTTAACTGGTAGTGAAAAGAGGTAAAATAATTACTTTTCAACACTCTTTTCGTTGGTTTTGTTTGTATGTCTTTATTTCCTTCTCCTACTGGGCTAAGAATAGGCTTTCCAGAAGTAGAGCCATTAAGAGTAAAAGTCTAGCAAGCTAGAGTAACTGAGAGTGTTAGGTGGTTAGATGGCCTGAGCTCCAGGAGGCTGCTTGCTGGAAATCCCCACAGGACTTCCCACCCCAGGCATGAGCACTAGGAAACAGGATGCTAAAAATCCCCTTAGGACTTTCCAACACCTGAGGACTTTCCACCTTCTGCGATCACCTCAGGCCTCATGTAAGCTGGCCAATCCCCAAAATTAAAAAAAAAAAAAATTTCCATAGAAGTTTTCACACTCTGAGTGTGCCCCAGAACTTCCCCTGAAGAGACAGACCCTCCTCTAAATTCACCCAGAAATATTTAACTTTTGCTTAAAACTTCTTTTTCTAAGAATTACAACTTTCTCTTTTAGAGATAAGGGGGATATGTCTGAATGTACTTGCACAGACGAGGGTATCAAATCATCCTAAAATGACCCCTACCTAATTATAATGCTTTTAAGATATCATTAGCATTGTGGTTTCGATCACCTCATGGGCTTTGCTTGGGTGTTTATAAGCTTGTAAGCCCCTTGCCATACAGCACTATCAATCTGATGACTCGGATTGCTTTAGAAAATCAGGAACTAAAATCAAATAAACAGATACTAGCTCCTCTACCTGGGGTCTCTGGCCACTCTGTTAAGAGACCCATTCTCATCCCCCTTTGAGGTTGAGCAACTGTTTTCAATAAACTCTTTGTTTGCATTACGCAACTACTTAGTGTCTCCTCTGACTTCCTTGAAGACACACAAGAACCTTGGACTGGAGTTCCATTCATGGCACCCCGCTTCCCCACTCACAACAGTGACAATAGGAAGGATATTTTATATTAACTATATCAGTTAGATCTGCTTCTATCTCTTTAAATATGACCATTTGTTTTAATGCAAATTGGTGAGACACATCCTATTTAGGCCCCAAAAAGGAATATAGCATCAAACCTTCCAGTTAGGCAGTAATGACAACTTTGTACCCCTTCTTAGTCACACGTCTCTGAAGTGAAATCATTTGTCTTCCCAGAATATAGTGTTTTCCAGCTGCAGCAATTTTGTTTTAATAACGCCTGTAGATGATTTTTATGTCACTACTATGGAGCAAATGATTGTTATCAATTTCTAATGGATAAAGCCCATAAATTGTGCTCATTATCCTAACAATGCACAGCAAAGACCTACACCATTAAAAAACTGCATAGCCCACAAGAGCATCAGTGCTGAGGTTTTAAAATCTCTTGTCCTAGTGGACTGAGTTGTCCTTAGGACAACACACACAAATACCTGTCATGTCAAATGTTGGTTACTGAAGACAGTTTAGAGAGGACCTTCTGGCATTTGTGAAGCTAAAGAAACTATTCCCATTATACTCTATAACTCTAAAAAATTTGTTTTATTCAAATTCCAACCCCTGATTAATTTTCTTCAGTAGTTTCCTTTTGTCTAAGGATAAAGGATATTCTAATCTATACTTTCTCTCCTGCCTCATCTTGTACTCTTCTCTGCTGTCCTACCTAATCTTTAGGCATACGTAGACTCCTTTCCATTCCACCAGTGCTCAAACTGAATTTAGAACTGGTTGATGCACATGTAATAACATACATTTTTCAATTAATCCTAGTACTATATAATACTTTAAATTCAGTCACACATTTATGAAAAATCTCATTTAATAACGGAAACAATCTTATATGGAAATATTACTATTAATTTCATGTACAAAATGAATAAATAGGAGCTCAGAAAACTTAAGTTACTTGCCCAAGGACATACACGACATGCAAGTGCACAAGCTCTTAAGCAGGAGGAGATCAGCGCATTCCAGGTTGAGGGATCACATCAGAAAAGACAAGATGATGCAGGGAACATAATCATTTGAGAACTGCATCTGATTTGCTATGGTTGAATTAAAATACGACTCATTGAAGCATAGCTCACAAACAATGCTAAAATTATACATATGTTCACCTCATTATAGATTGTCCATCCAGATATCCATATTCTTCTTCATCAAGGCATTAACATGTAAAACAATAGCTATTTTATATATTTATATCTCTATATTTATTGTATATATCTAAGTTTATATATTTTTTTAGAAACACATGTCCTAAAATGTTTAAAGTTTGTAGAGAAAACCTTTGCAGGAATTTGCTAAACAGTGACAGTAGTGAACTAACTGGAATTCTCAGCCATCACTGTAGTCCCTATTTTACAGTCTCTTTCACCTTTGAATAGTAATGCCAAGTTTTTGCTACTGGCTCCCATTCTTTTATGAATGAGGTAATGTCAATAAATAAAAGCATCACTAATAGTCATTTCATATCTTTTGAGAAATGAGGTAATTTATACATAAATAAATATATCAGTAAGTGAAATCCAAACAATGTCCAATTTTATTATATAGTTATGATGAGAACACATTCTAAGAATTGTTCTAAAACTAGTTAGGCTTAGGTTGTAAAATGGGTTATTTATGGATAAGAAATGATATTAAGTTCCTAATGTAATGAAATTGATAATGCATTTTAGCCAGTGAGTATAAGGATACCCTGTGAAAAGTAGTTATTTACATGAAGTGAATAATGATTCCCAAGTAATGTATTATGTTAGAAATATAAAAACTCTGAGTATAGCAACAGACATTTGTCGAAGTTTTTTTTGTGTATATGTATATACATATATGTATACATATATGTTCGTTGAATGGATTTTCATCCTGAAAATGATGGTTGCTCAGTGCAAGGTAAATAAGATAAAGAAATGATAAATCAGTGAGAGTTAAGTTTTATATGGAGCACTGTAAACTGTTTTCATATTAATTACTCAAATCCAGTAGGCTATCAATTTAATCAAAACTACTTTCCACATTAATTTTCTAATTTTTCAACTTGAAAATGGGTAATATTAAGCCGGGCGTGGTGGCGCACGCTTGTAATCCCAGCATTCGGGAGGCCGAGACCAGAGGATCCGGATTCGCGGCCAGCCTCAGCTACCTAGTGAGGCACTCCACAACTTAGTGAGACTCGGTTTCAAAATAAATAATAAAAAATAGGGCTGGGGGTATAGCTCAGAGGTAGAATGCCCCTGAGTTCAATCCCCAGTACCGCAAAAAGAAAAGAAAATGGGTAATATTTTGGGGAGAACAGTTCTGAAAAACTATTCAAAAGATCCTAGGTGATTCTTTGTAAATGATATATGTTCTCATATTTATCTTTTTCATCTTTTGTTTGGTGACAAATTTAGTATCTACCTAGTATCTATTTCTTCTTTTCATATATACCTAGAAGTATCCAGATATTTTCCTTGGTTTTCCATTCTTTCTAGTATAATTCCAGGAACTTTATCTTAATTAGTTTAAGCTAATCAGTAATTCAACCTTAAGTGTTTTTCCTCTGTATGATTTTCAGACATTTGCTCATGTGATATTTTTCTTTTGTGCTTTCTGTGTGTTGATGTGAGGCTTGAATGAAACTATTTTGCCTATATGAAGAAAGGAATCTTTTTTTTTTTTTTTTTTTTTTTTTTTTTGCGGTACTGGGGATTGAACTCAGGGGCATTCTACCTCCGAGCTACACCCCCAGCCCTATTTTTTTTTTTTTTATGCTTTATTTTGAAACCGAGTCTCACTTAGTTGCAGAGTGCCTCACTAGGTAGCTGAGGCTGGCCGCGAACCCAGATCCTCCGGTCTCAGCCTCCCTAGATCCTCCGGTCTCAGCCTCCCGAATGCTGGGATTACAAGCGTGCGCCACCACGCCCGGCTGAAGAAAGGAATCTTAAAACAAGCTAACACCAAATAAATTAGAGGAAATAGGACATAGATTAAAAAGAAACTGGCTTTAATGATACATTTTTCTGCTGAAACAAAACAAATAAAATTCTAGTCTCTCTTCTCTTCTCCTCTCCTCTCCTCTTTTCTTCTCTGCTCTTCTCTTCACCTCCCCTCCCCTTCGCGTGCTCGCTCTCTCTCTCTCTCTCTCTCTCTCTCTCTCTCTCTCTCTCTTTCTTCTTCCTGATAACTACCCACTTTGAGTTTCCTGGTGCTATTGAAGCACAACTTCATAATTTAAATATCACAACAAAATAATGCCTGTAATTTTAGTATTTTAGAAATAGACCTGTGAATAATTTGGTTTCATTTCCCCTACATTCTAGAAAAAAATGTACAACATAAGTTGTACAGGTGGCTATAAGTTAAGCAAAATTCAAGATATGACATTAAATGTAGGAAATCAAAGCTAGGGAAATAAATTCAACATACTTATGGGGAGGTACTAATATATAGTATAAAATATAAAGCAATAAAATTCAATACATATCTTTTATTATAGAGCAATGATTAAATAAGTAGCACATACATAGTTGTACATGGACATATAAAATAGGTTTACATGCATAGGAGGTGGCTAAATAAATCTATGCAACTTGAATTGATTCTGTCCTATTTTCAATTAATCTGAGTAAGTGAAAAATATCAACCCAGATTTCAATCAATGAGGTCACTCTCTAGAGTACGGAGTACATGGCTAAGATGTATGCAACTGACTCAAAGTTATTCTGATTTCATATTAGCCAGAAATTATAGAGCAAGTCAGTCAAATGAGATACTCAGCAACCTAGAGAAACTCTGTTTCAAAGCAAAAGTAAATAAATAAATAAATACATGTTTTCTAATTAAATGACACTAAATTGATTAGAAATAGCTTGGTATACAAAACAATAATGCCAGAACTCAAAACGATCCTTAGGAAGTATGAGAATTCAATGGCAATTTAAAAGGTCAAAATTCAGAGGTAAAGCACATGAGATTGTTCCCTTAGGGAAGAAATGTATCACCTAAAAATAAATCAGATATTATGTATACCAGAAGTTGCTGTGGTTTTTCTAGTCTTTCTGAGTATTCATTCTGTATGCTTCAGTGATTTGAAGAAAAGCCAGCCAAGTCTTTCTTTTGTTTGTGTTTCTTCTGAATAGAGAGCAATTTCATTAAAATCCCTATTACTTCTTTTATTTATTCATTGCCAAGTAGAGGAGTAGAGAAGAATTAATATGTATGGCTCAAAATATTTGGAATAGTAAGTTATAAATACACATTTCAATAGAAATTTGATTTTTATGTCACAGAGTCATAGATTAAATAATAAAAAATGCAACAGAGAAGCAAATAGGAAATGTCTGGACTTCTGTCAATGTGCTTTTCTGCATGGGACATCATTGTATAGAAAGGGTTTCATGCATATGTACATAAAATGTATAACATAAGAAATAAAAATGATTCTAATAAAAGTCCTGAAATTAATTTATGATTCTGCTACTTATTAAAAGTATAACTTTATTGAGTTATTTCAACTCTCTTGAGCATGGTTCAAATGAGATGTTAAGAGTGACCTTTCCTTTTCTGTACCAAACCCACTTGCACAAAAGAAGCTCAGAATTTATAAAACTGGCTGTAGGACTAAGTTAATTGTCCATTTCTAGAAAACCAGATATTGATCAGAGGATGACAGTAGGGATTCTTTAGAAAAAATCAACAGTGTGCAGTCCATATGCAATCCCTCTCTTTTGGGAAAAAAAAAAGTGAGCCTCTTCTTCTGTATCCCAAAATAAATAAAGTTGGGCTGCAAGGAAATATTATTATAGCTTGACATTGGTTTCCTTGAATTTAGAGGAGCACACATCCATTGATTTTACTCATACTTGGAAACACCAAAAGACTAAGGCTAGATAGAACTACACTTGATTTCAGAGAGAATGGAGAAGACAAGAATCGGAGAGTACCAAATATGGATGGCAGGATGAATATCTGTGTTTCTGATTCACTGGATAGGGAACTCAAGAATGAAGGCTGAGTTGGGTATGGTGGTATACACCTGTAATCCCAATACTTGGGCGGGTGATACAGGAGGACTGCAGGTTTGAGATCAGTCAAGTGAGATACTCAGCAACCTACAGAAACTCTGTTTCAAAACAAAAATAAATAAAAGAAATAAAAAAGAACGAATGCTGATTTTAATTATTTTGAAAAGGTCTGTACCCACGAGATGATATACATCAATTTCCTACCTACTTCCTATAATATTTGGAGTCGAATTAGGTCTGATTTTGAAAGGAGAAAAAAATTAAAATATACGAGCAATAGATATTAGATTATACTAGATTTCTTGAACCTGAGAAAGTTATTAATGTCTTCAAGTTATTGAAAAATCTTGCCTAGCTATAACTAGCAACCATGCTGATGAGAAAGACTAATGTTACTTTCTACTTAAAACCTAGTAAGTACATTTTAGTCAACGAAATATTACTATGCTACATATATTAAAGTAATTCAATGTTTCCCCCACATATACTCTGTTAATGAGAGATAGTCTCTTAGTTTTGATAAGATCACAAAATTCTTTAGTAATTTTTTCTGTTGTCTATTAATGTACAGGTTTTATTATACATACTCTGATATTTCAACAGTCATAAGATGTGGATATGATTAGGATCATCAAGAGGTGTATAAAGACTTAGCATGATTAAATATTATCCCTAAATGCAAGCAGCCAATAGTAGAGGATGTCTACAGTTTTTAACCAAAGTCTATTTGACTCAAAAATATTAAAGACTGTGCTCTATGAGGTCATTTCTCAGTCTCATTTAATATACTCTCTCACCAAATATACTATTAGCCAAACTTTACAACCAGAATAATTTACTCTGTTCAGACCTGACTCCAGGGTAAAATAAAAAGGGGACACAATCTTCCTGGCATGAGTTTTATGCACACCTTTCTCCAGGACTATTTTACAAGCTCATTATGTGGAAGAGATAGAGGGTGATACAGGACGAATGTCAGCTGAGCACCTCCCTATCAGAGCAACATAAAAATTCTACTGAGGAACTTGTTTTTAAAGCTGAGCCAGGAGGACAACTGTGTAAATATTTATGTAAATGAGTCAAGGTTTAGTAAATTTGAGCTCATGTGACTGGTTTGTTAAACAGCATTAGAGTCTGTTTCCACTTGATCCAATATTGCTCTAAATAAAAGCTCAGGTTTTATGACTGAAACTTAGCAAATGATAATTAAGTTTTGAAGCAATTTTCTCAGTTTACTCTGTTAAGGGAGGTAATTCCCAATTCTGATATAAAACGTACGACACAATGAGTATTTCACCTTTCTAAGGCACTCTCGCCAAAGATGCCTTCAAACAGAACCAAGTTTTCATTTCCATTTCTAAAAGAACATTTTAAATGAAGCAATCAGATAGTTTTCCTCTAATTGTTATCATAGGTATCCATCAGTGTATTGTACAATCAAGTCACATTGTTACAAAGTAAATTTCTGAAAGAAAATCACTAGCAATTTAATTTTCAAAACCTGTATGATACTTTTTAAATTTTTCATTTTAAAGATTTCAGATGCAAGAGCACTGGCTTAATTAAAATACTGTCTCTGTGAAAGATACCCTAATTTTCCATGAGTGGTGTATTTTATTTTGTTGTGCTTTTATTTATTTATTTTTTGCCTATATTTTTAAATAATAAAATGAATGCTTATATACCCTGAACCAGAATTTAACCAACAATTTACACACTTATATGCTCAATTTCACCATCTCCTTGCACATCCCTCAAACTTTTTATTCTAAAATTATAAATTTCATACTTTACGTGTGTGTGTGTGTGTGTGTGTGTGTGTGTGTGTGTGTGTGATGCTGGAGACTGAACTCAGGAGCATGCTTCTGCTGGGTACATCCCAGCACCTTTTTTTTTTGAAACAGGGTCTTGCTAAGCTTCTGAAGTTGGCCTTGAACCTGTGATTCTCTTGTCTTAGCCTCCCAGTACTGGGATTTCAGGCATGTGCCACCATGTTTAGCTACTTCCTTGCTTTCTTTACAGATTTATCTCATACATGAGTGTGTTTGCATGACATATATTTAATTTTGCTTTTTTTAGAGCTATTTAAAAAATCTGTAAACCTAAACTAAACCTATACTCCTTTCAAGGGACTTTCATTTCTATAAAACATTATGCCGACAGAATTATCGATGTTATTTTGTATAGTTTAAGATAATTAATTTTCACAGCCATGTAATAGTTCAATATATACATATGATTATTTTTAAATTAAATATCTTGGCATTAAGCAGTTGTATTTTTTTCAAATTTTTTACTATTGCAAAAATAAATAATAAGACTATTATATATGACCCTTGATAGATATATGAAAGGACATAGGTGTCTTAAAATGGAACCATTGAGTCATATGTTACTCAAATTTGTTTTTGAAGGTTGTAACAAAATTTGCCCCACACTGGCAATTTGAAAGGGATCTTGTGAGCCTATCATTTCCAAAACACTTCATGTAGTAAGTCTCTGATTTCTTTTTTTTTTTTTTTAGCTGATTGATTAGCTATAAAATATTTTCTTATTTTAATCTTGATTTATATTTTTCTAATCTCTAGTTTGGTTTAACATCTCTTCAAATACTGATTGGCTGTGTGTTCTTATTTTCACATGTTTCTATTCACTTCATTAAACTATACTGAATTAGTCCCCAAATGGCAGAACTCTGATTATTACTTAAACACATACTAAGCATTTGGAGTGAAAAAATTCTGAAAACAACAAAATATAAAATGGATTTCAGAAAAATCCATTTTATCAAAATATCTTTACTCTTTCAATTACTTGTTGTACAAAAAAAAAAATGCTCCCATTGTTTTTTGCAATCTTGTTATTTAAGGATGCTTACACCTCCATTATGAACATAGACTATAATAATTCAGACAGGTATATGAATCAATAGAAAAGAATGATAAATCTAAAAAGAAATTAAATAATATGATTTAGTTTTGGATAAAGAAAGCACTGCGAACACAAGTAAGTGTAGACTTATTAAGTTAATGCAATTTGGAAGTTTTGCTTAAAATTAAAAAAAAATAAATTAGATGATAAATATTCCATACCTAATGCTAACATTAATTTTAAGATATTAAATAATTTAGCCATTTGAAAACTAATAAAACTATTAGTAAAATAAGGAGATAATTTAATAAACATTAGATACAAATGTGATCATTATTTTAAAATATGAACTTGCAGAATATTACAATAAAACTGTTAGTACATTAAAAAGTTATTATCTGTACTTAATAAAATTTCTTAGTTTAAAAAGAAACTAACAAGTTCCTATTAGTTTATGTAGGCAAAGGAGGCAAATAGGCAATTTATAAAAAGAAAAATAATAGAAAATTATTTGCAAACAAAAAATACACTTGATTAATATTTATAGTCATAAATAAAATGCAAACTAAAATTAAGGTGTAATTTTCTTTTTTTTTTTTTTTTGCAGTACTGGGGATTGAACTCAGAGTCATTCTACCTCCGAGCTATACCCCCAGCCCTATTTTTTATTCTTTATTTTGAAACAAGGGTCTCACTAACTTGCAGAGGCCCTCACTAGGTAGCTGAGGCTGGCCGCGAACCCGGATCCTCCGGTCTCAGCCTCCCAAATGCTGGGATTACAAGCGTGCGCCACCACGCCCGGCTATTGTGAAACTTATCATGAGAGTAATTTAATCATGCACAATTGAAAGTAGCTTAGATATTAAAATATGAATGAGGGATTCAATTATTCCTTTTGTCACAAAGTTTATTCAAAAGTAAAATTCCAGTTGTCTCCAGCATCATTCCATTTGAGAATAGGTTTCTATCACTCACTACTCTTTCTAGCCTTTGTCCCACTCCTGACTTCTGTCTTTCCTATCGGGTCTCTTGGTATCCTACCAGTCATTTGTCTTCATTAAAACCTTCATAGCATTTTCTTGGAAATAATGCATATCTAAAAGGTCTTCTTGCTCTTTTAGATCTAGAAAGCACTACATTGTTTCATGTACTTTCAACTTGGAAATTTAAAGTCATTTTAAAGATTCATAGAGAAGTTTATATTCTCTGGTTGGCTCTACGCTATTCAGATGTTAAAAATTTCTCTTACTCAGACCAAAATAACCAAAACCCCAAAACTAAACCAACCACACAAAATAAAAGCTCAGGGAAATCCTACAAACACCCACTAACCATACCATACATTTTTTTAGGAAAGACAAATTAAAAATTATGCATGAGAGATTCCTACTCCTGCCTTTCTGCTTAGTCTATCATGTGGGCTCCCACCAACTCTTCGCTCAGACTAGTTTTCCAACCTTTAATAGTTCACCTCTTTTCATATACTTATTGTTACACTTCCTATAAACCTAATAAATACAACCTATTTCTTTCACCTGTGTACTTTCTCAAATCTAGTAATTCTTCCATGTGCTTTTTAGTGTCTGTTTTGCCTTTGAATCCTCAAACAACCATATCCCGGGCAGCTCATCTTTGCCTTGATTAGCTTATGGAGTTATTGTTTCTAAGCAAACAATTGTTAAAGAAGTAATATTTTAACCTCTATCCTCATCAATGTATGCTGATTTTTTTTTTATTTCTCTTATTCATCATGAGTTCTGTGAGTCAGAAAGCACCATTCATTTTACTTGGATCTAACAAAATTCCTATTATATAGTAGGTTTTTAATAGGCATTCATAAATTATGAATGAATAACCCAAGCATTGTGATTCTCTTTCATCTTTAATAATCTCCAGGCTTGTCATATGTTCTTATATAAAATAAATTAATATTAATCTATGTTAAATAAATATGCATGTTATAAGAAGGCTATTGAGAATTCACAGAGAAACAAGTTTAAAAGGAAGCAGCCATCTTCTGGTAAGGTGACACAGACTCTCTACTCTGGTTACCAAAAAAACCCTCCAAAATTAAATGGTAAATGTGGAATCATTAATATATGTGCACATGCATGCTAAACACCACCAAAAACAAACCAGCATTTTTGTAAGTTTTAACAGAAAGATATTTTTTGAGATTTAATGCAAAAGAGGAAAACAGACATTAGCTTACAACTGAGAAAACCTGGATTAAAGTATATTGCAAATTAATGTATTTCAGGACTTTCTATGTTGGCCTGAAATTCTATATTTAAAAAGCACAGTATTAAGATCATCAACAGAATGAAATGGAAAGTGATTGGAGGGGAGAACAAAGAATGACTGTGTATAAGATGAAACTCAAAATAGAGTATGGAAGGCCTCAGTTTCTCCCAGAGTGATCCATTTGTCACAAGTATAAAGGAAGAGAGAGATGTTAATGTAAAGACATTGCAAAGTGTCACATATTTCATGGAAGAGGCATCTTAAGGAGCCTGTAAGTAAGCACAGAGGGGTGGAAGGAGGCAGAAGTGACATCATGGTCTCTAAGTAGCACAGAGGTCCTGACCTGGGGAGCAGAATCTCCTGCTCCCCTAAAACAGTACTCAACCCCCAGGGAAGCAACAGGAATATCTGTGGGGTTTCAGCTTGCTCTATGTCGCTCTTATAATTTATCTTACTAAAACCAAGGACTTTAGAAAAGTGATACCTTGCCTTTTTGAAATGTGCATTTCATAGACAACCTATACAATGGCAGGATTGCTCTTTTAGATGTGATTATATCAAAGAGGAATACTTATGTGAAATATTGAAATAATGTGAAGTATTGAAATACTTATGTGAAATTATTGAAATAATACCAGGAAGTTTAATTTCCAGTCTGAGTTAAGGCACCAAATAATTGACCTCAATTAAGAGAGTAAGCCTTTCAGTTCCAAGTTTCGTCATCTTAAAGATGTTAGGTTGCATTATTTTATGAAATTTTTGGTACTCTCATAATTCTTGAGAAATTATGCTTAATATTTCTGTATCTCTACATTTTTCTTCCATTAAGACTTTGGAAAATTTTGACAATCATTTGCCTGGTCAATAAAAATTTATAGGATTGATCATAATGAATAATAGTTTAACAGTTGACTTACTATAGATTTATATAGATAAGAATATTTATATACAAATGGAATTTTAATTGGGGATTTAACACAGCTGCATTATTTAAATTTTACTTTTTATTGAGTTTAATCTAAATCATTTTTATATCATCTGCTCACAATTTTACATATCTATAAATTCTATTTTGAAGAGATATTATAACATATATTCTATACAAGGGGTTTTTTTTTTTTGCTTGCCAATTTTTTCAGACTTAAATGTTTAAAGAAATTTTTCATGTAAAAATTTATATAGGGAACCTTAAATGATATACTGGATAATATATCAGCAGCGACTATAAAATAGATGCAGAAATAGTCCCCAATGAGTTCTTTTATGCAACCATTAGAAAAAGTTGAATGCATAATATAATACAGCTCATTGAAATGATTCTGATAGAGAAGAAAATAGCATTTGTTGAGTGGTCATTAGGTGACAGGCATTCTGCAATTATTTTCAGAATTATTTCATTGTTTTTGAAAGATAGAATGTCTCAAGAAAAAATGTAAAGAAAATGTCAAGGACAACAGAAGTAATATTGGCCAAGTTGGGATATCAGTTCAGGTCTATTTGACGCCTAAATCTTCAGTTTTTTTATGTACTGGAAGTAATGTCTATTGACTTAGTCTAAATTAATCTTTTCCTTCTGACATCTGGTTTGGTTAAATGATATAGTTAAGAATGTACTTAAGTAGCCAGGTATGGCAGTGCACACCTCTAATACTAGTACTTCAGAGGTTGAGACAGGAGGACCACAAATTGGAGGATAGCCTCAGCAAGTAGAGAGACATTCAGCAATCTAGCAAAACCCTGTTTCAAAAGAAAAATGAAAAAGGACTGGGGGGGCAGCTCAAAGGTAGAACAATCCTGGGGTCAATCCCAAGTACCAAGGCGGGGGGGGGGGGCGGAGAAGAAGAAGAAGAAGGTACTTAAGTAAGTAGGTACAAAGGAATGGGAGAAAGCAGAAGTAAAGCCATGGTGATTTCCATCTAGAAGGGTGGATGATTTTATTCCATTATCCCAAATTTCAGAATCTATCAGGGTTTGCTGAAGCACAGATTGTTAGATTTTAATGCCAGAGGTTGACTTAGTAAGTCTGCAGTGACATCTCTGAATATTTGTTTGTAACAAGTTCCCAGGGTTTGGTGTTGTTGTTGTCATGGAACCCATGCTTTGAGAATCACTGCCCTAAGATAATGCACTCCAATGTATTCTGTGATGACCAATAAGGGAACTTAGTAGACTTGAAGGAATTAATAATGCTATGAAAACAAATGATTCAAATCAATCACTACTACTACTACTACTAAAAATACACAGAAAGGAAATTGGTTTATTAAAAGATGTATAGCAGGGTCAGTTACTAATGAGTACATACTAGGAATAGACATGAGGCTAAATTTTTTGCCTTGAAGATGAAACTTGTAAGATATCTACAAAGTTGACAAGTATAATAAAAGTCATAGATACAACAGGAGTGCAAATTTTGCAAAGTGGGGAATTAGGCAGTCCTCTATGGAGGAACCATTGTCCTACCAACCAGGTGAAAGGGTTTACTTTGTTGCAAATTTTTCTGGTCTACCTTCTGGCAAAGAATTAATTTCCCTATTTCCTATGGAAGGGTATGAAAAAATAGATATTTTACCTAAAATATAGTCTTATTTCGTCTTACCTCTTACTCCTAATTTACCTTTTCTGTCTCCCCTCTTCTTCTCAAACCCTTTTCATTCCTTTTGCTTTCCTAAGTCTTAAATTAGTAGTGCTCTCTAGAATTTTATCTTTGACTCCTTTCTTCTTTCTTTAAAAATAAAAAAAAATCTCACCACCTCTAACAGCTATAAAGTACAAGCATTTATTTTATTTATTTTATATTTTTCATGTATTTAGGTTCTTATACTTTCTGGTTAATGTTCCTGAGATGTCCTTAAATTTCTATCGAGACATTATTCTTTAGACTAGTCGTCACTTGGAAATGCCACTTAGAATGTCTTTAAGTTTTTTCCTATTTAATTATAAATAAATCTGCATATAGAACCTTGTTTTATCAATATAAATTATGCTCACTTACTTTGTTTTCTGTGTCTTTCGTATCATCCCAATGCACAGCTCTCATTCCTTATTAATCTTTGTGTCCTTCCCTTTCGGACCTCAGAAAGTATCTACTTAGCCTGAACAACATAATAAATAAATGATTGGCAAAAGTAAAAAATCAAAAATAATATACAAATGTGTTACCAGTGCAATGTGTCTACAAATCATAATACAAATAACTAGCATACTGGAAATAGTCACTTATTTCATCATCTCTCTTCAATGCCTAATTAACTGCTTTTTCGGAATATTCCCTTACATAATTTAACTCTATCTAGACTAGGTTTGTTTTGTGTTTCATTGCCAAATTTGTTCTGTGGGTATATATACCATGGTAGAACCATATTCATGATGAATGTTTTGAACACTTAATATCCTTTTTGTGGAGGATTACACTAGAAAGTAGATAAAATCAGAAATAGAAGTGGAAGGAAATTTGCCAAGAGACAATAACTATTGTCACTGTGTATATATGATTTAGAAGCAGGGGAATGCCACAAAGAGTTGCAGAGTCTCATACTTGGCAATTAGTGATCTGCAGTCAGATCTTTGAGACTACTGTAGTGGGCATTGACTCTTGGGTAGACGCACAGTAAGATCAAATACAAGCTGGTCTTGATTTAGCAGGTAACCAGAGCATCCCCTCGATGCAGTGCTAGCATGTGGCCTGCATTCATTGTGCAGACATGAGATTAAACTTCTGAGTAATGATCAGCAGAGAAAAATGTCAAAGAATTACAGGCATATTTTGGCATCCTTTTGTTTGCTATTATGTGTGCGACATGAAATTTTAAGCCAGAATGATCCATATCTTCCTATTAATTCTTATAGCCTAGTATACAGCACATGGAGGATTATCAGTAAATATAGTATGAAACAAGAAATAAACACAGAAAATGACAAAAATACTTGATTTTTCACCCTCATAAATTCTCCTTATATTGTAGTAACCCCTCAATCTAGCATTTTGTTTGTTTAGTTTTTAATCTAATACCTTCATGCTGACAGTAGTGCCTTAGGAAACTACAGCACTATTTCCTGGTGAGCTATAGGTTTGAGGTGGCTTTGAGAGTTCCTCCGATCCATAATTTTCCCTCAAGGCAGCACTAAGACTAAATAGACTGAAAGAAAATATGGGAAAATCTCAATTTTATGTAATAACTAAGTTGCTTTACCCCCTATAAAAGCATACTTCATTATTTTATTTCCTTTTTGACAGGCGTTAAATTCATTTTCAGTTATGGCAGTTATTTGCAAATGTTCAGTAGCCCAGTGTAGCAGTAAATTATATTTTTCCTGAATTCAGACATTTTCTCATGGCTAAGTTTCAAGTAATTATTAAACACTCCATCTTGCAAAGATATTATTTTAACTCATAACAACATCTGATTCAACTTGTATTTCTCCTGAAAATGACACAATTTTAGTATTCCCAAGTGCTAATTTATTGTAAAGTTTGTTTCTAATTTGCATGGATTATGTTAAATAGCCATTTCCTCTCAAATCATTACCTTATATATCTGTGTTTGAGAATTCCTCTGACCCATGATCAAACAGCTTTCCATTGTCATGCCACAATACCCAAAAAAAGCAACTAAAAAGGAGAAAATATTTATTTTGGCTGATGATTTCCATCCATTTCTGGCTGGCTCCATTGTTCCTGAGCCTGTGGTAAAGCAGAACTACATGGAGAGAGGGTGGGGTGGAACAAAGTTGTTCACCTTATGGCAGTCTGGAAGTAAAGAAGTAGAAAGAAGAAAAGTCCATCAACAAAATATATCCTGCAAATACATACCTCCAGGAACCCACCACTTTCAATTAGGTCCTACCTCCTACAATTTCCACTACTTTCCAATGGCACCACCAGCTGGGGCCCAAGCCTTCTACCCATGAGCCTGTTGGAGACATTCCACATCCAAACTATAATGATATCCTAAATGACAAAAAAAAATATTAGAATATATTTCATGGAAATTGATGACCCATAATCAAATGTTGAATAAGTAATGAGATATTCAAATAAAGATCAAAATATTCTATCCACTTTTCTACATGTCCATGGTTATCATCACTAGTTAAGATCACATGACCATGTGTCTCTAGCAATCAAAAAGATCTTTAGGCCTGGCGTGGTGGCGCACACTTGTAATTCCAGTACTTGGCAGGCTGAGATAGGAGGATCACAGTTTCGAGGACAGCCTCAGCAAGTATAGTGAGACTTTCATCAACCTAGTGAGACCCTGTTTCCAAATAAGAAATAAAATCAAGTTGCGGGTATAGCTCGAAGGTGAAAGTAGAATGCTTCTGAGTTCAATCCCCAGTACCACAAAAAAAAAAAAAAAAAAAAAAAATCTTTAGATGCTTGTCTCTGTACATACCATCTTTTTTTCTATGGCTGCCAGAAAATAATAATGTTAAAATTAATTAAGATCATGTCAGTCTCCTATATTTTGTAAAATAACTTCCTCTGAAACTTAATATAAGAGCCAATATTTTATGGTCCATACAAAGGCCTAAAATATCCCAAAACATGTAGCCTCTACCTGCAATCTGTCCTTACTCATTGTTCTTTAAAAGTTTAATTTTTTTTCCATTCTCAAAGATTCAAACTTTATTCCTTACCTTGTACACTTGAACTTATTTCTCCTTCTTCATTAATTAATATATTCCCCATGGCTGATTTATAGAAATTTTAAAATATGGGTCTATTTTTTGGAGACAGAGTATCCTTGCTGTACATAGACCTGTGTCTTTGCCCTTTGAATAAAGGAATTGATTCAGTCAATAGTATGTGGCAGAAATTATGCTGTCTGACATATGAGGCTGTTTCGTATTTTACATATTTGAGTTTTACTTATTTGACTGGGATGCTCATTCTTTCTTCTTGAACTGTTTTGTAAGACGACAACTATCATAGGGCTGCCTTGATTGAGGAATCCAAGACTCATGGAGAGGTGACTCTTAGGTACTATAATCAGCAATAGAGTTCTTGGAATAATTCCAGGCCAGGTACTAAGTACATATGTGTGATTGAGCCTTTAAACTGGGGGGGAAGCTCCCCCATGCTGTGCACATGTATGTTCATGGCATTCTGAACTTCATTATGATGTGAGACTATAAGCCACCAAAAATGTCATAGCTTTGTATTTCCTTATAATTAAAAAAAATTGGAATTGTGCATTATCAGTACAATCATTCACTTATAACTTTGTTCTCACACTGGTAGAATGGCAATGGGAGCAGTACCTCATCTTTCCTGTTTACTTTTTTATGTCCTTTGTCAGTAGGATTGAATAACTATCAAACTGTGTACTACTAATATTATGCAATCCTTTACAAATTATATTTTAAAATTCACTGCATTATCTGATTTCAATTTAAAAGTGTTTAAGGGAAAGAACTATTCTGAGTGAATCATGATAGATTCTGCAATTGAATTTGAAAGTATTTAACCTTTAAAATCAGAAAAACATATAGCTTGAAACTGCTGTGAAACTACTGTGTCATATCCTAATTAAACAAGCTAAATCACTATTCTGTGCCAAAATACCACATTTCCCGAGAAATATATTAAACTAAAACATCTTCAGAGGAAAATAACTGGAAAATTAAAACAACTCCAAAATATAGCCTATGTGAAAAGATTGAAGGTTGCCAACACTCCCTTGAAACTTCTCTTTTATGCTTCTATAAATACTACTTTGTTTGAAAAGCAAGGCGGAGTTTTTATTTTCTTCTCACTAAATAGTAAAATCCATAGTGAGTTATTAGATTAACCATTTCTTAAAGACAGGAACCTTCTCCAGATTTCTGGTTTTCTGACTCATCACTTCAGCAAGAATTTTAGCAAGAATATGGTTCTCTGCTTGGTTTTCTTCTCTCTCCTCCATGTTCTAGAAACCGGCTACAGGCATAAATTGGAATACAGATAGGACTTTGCTTATTTTGCTTTTCTCAGGGACCAAATCCCTATGGTGCCTTTACAATATGGGAAAACAGTTTTCTAGTTGTTCTCAAGGGTAGAGGAAGTATAGAACCAAGAATTTTTTCATTTACTTAAGATCCACTTCAGTACTTAGAATGCAGTCTCCTTGAGGTTAGAATTCTGTATATCTTCAAAAACAAAACAAATCAACAGAGAACACTTCTTATCCCCTACCTAGCACACTACCTAATGAGTGATAGATACAGTATAAATGTACCTATAAATCACTCCTTCAGTGCACCTATATTCCTATATTCCTATAGGTGCACTGAAGGAGTGATTTAGGTGTTGAGATACTTGTATGTTTGTATATATGCATGTATGTACAAATGCATTCAAGGAAAGATACAGATAAAATAAAATACATTTATTTTTTAAAAGGGTAAAATTACATATTTTATTTGTAATCCACAGGTGTATATGCTTTAAAGAGAATAAGTAATGACTTTAGGTATATATATATATGTTAGGTACCAAGATTCACCATTCCTACAAAGCAAAATAAAAAAAATATTTTTTCTGCCATGATTACAATTTTATTCACTCCTACAAACAGTCCTATGTGGAAAGTTAAGAAAACTGTAAGTCTCAGAATTTATGTAGTTTGTCAGAATTTATACATGTAATGTTTCAAAACTTCCATGTAAAATAATTTTGAACTTTCATTATAGAATTTAAATCTTATTACAGTAATATAATTTGAGGTTTGCAAATATGCTATTACTGTTTGTTGCAAGTAATTTTTATGTGCTTATTATTTCTCAGGAATATTACATAGATTATATGCATATTCATTGAACTTATAATTTCTTTTTTTGTGTGTGTGGTACTGGGGAGTAAATCCAGGGGTATTCTATCTCTGAGCTACACCACCAGCCCTATGTTATTTTTATCTTAAAACCTGATCTCAGTAAGTTGCAGAAGACCTCACTAAGCTGCTGAGGTTGGCCACAAACCTGCTATCCTCTTGTCTCTGTCTTCCAAGTACTGTGATTAAAAGAATGTGCTACCACAC
The DNA here is from genome assembly GCA_004027655.1 of Graphiurus murinus. Taxonomy (NCBI): domain Eukaryota; kingdom Metazoa; phylum Chordata; class Mammalia; order Rodentia; family Gliridae; genus Graphiurus; species Graphiurus murinus. The sequence goes on from PVLC010003435.1 coordinate 96,932, forward strand.
CCAGCTTCAACTTATAATTTCTTAAAAAGATAATAATTATTTTAATGACCAGAATAATTCTATAATATCTGTATACTCTAAGTTTATAATATTATAATAAATGTGCATGGAATATATATAGACATTTATATATAAGTACGTTATTTTTATACATTTAATATCTATTATTTAACTGATTATATACTATTAAGTTAGAACTTCTGTGCCACTTATTAATGGTATACAATGCTTATGTAGTATGCTATAAACTATTTATTTTTTGATTTTATGTCCACTCATGACTGATAAAGTTCTATTTGCTTTCTCTTAAAAATAATTGAAATATTTGATGTACTTTAACCTTGAAGACCTGTATGAACGCAATGTATACTCTTTTGTGTAGATGCTACACCCTTGAAGAACAAAATGCAATGCTGTTGGGATATAGGATCTATCCTTTCTTCCTCTTGAGATCTAGAGTTCTTATGCATTTTATCAACTAAGATTTCTTCTTGTAACATTTTGCTCCACTAACTAATGTCACTGCATGCCACAAGTTTACTAATGTCTAAGAGTTTCCTGTCTCCAAAAAACCCACACACTATCTGTTTTACCATTCTCCTTTGGCAATGCATGTCATTACTGATGTAAAATTCAGGCTGAACTAACTTTGTCTGCTAGATTTTCTCTATCCACATGGAGATTTTTTTTTGACTCTTTATTTTTTTATTTTTTTATTTTTGTTTTTTAGCATGGATTTTTATACATTTCTTGGGTACAACAGGGTTAATTACACATTTTTGTTGGGTACAAGCTAGTACAGGTAAAGACATCCATGCACATATTTCTCATTAACCCTTCCCCAATTCCCACCCACCCTCCCCCTATCCCCTGGTCAGTTTAGTGATTGACTTTGATGTGATCTTGTAAGTACATCATGCT
>PVLC010003436.1:0-15556 GCA_004027655.1 Graphiurus murinus
TTTATTCTTTGTTTTGAAACCGAGTCTCACTAAGTTGTGGAGTGCCTCACTAGGTAGCTGAGGCTGGCAGTGAACCTGGATCCTCCAGTCTCAGCCTCCCGAATGATGGGATTACAAGTGTGTGCCACCACGCCCAGCCTATTCTTTATTTTGAAACAGGATCTCACTAAGTTGTGAAGGGCCTCACTAAGTAGCTGAGGCTGGCCGCGAACCTGCAATTCTCCTGTCTCGGCCTCCCAAGTACTGGGATTACAAGCGTGCACCATCACGCCTGGCTCCCACTCCCTTTTTAAATGGGGTCTTACTAGGTTGATGATAGTCTCACTACTTGCTGAGGCAGGCCTTGAACTTGTGATCCTCCTGTCTCAGCGTCCCAAGTACTGGGATTATAGGCATCAGCCACCATGCCTGGCTAAGTCTCTCAATTAGAGTAGGAGGCTGGAAACCATTTAATAGATAAGGAAACAGGCCTGGAGGAGGGGGTGACTTGCTCAAGGGCATGTAGCTATTGACCAGAGACAGCTTTGGAATTTCTTTAAGCTTTGTTGAAAACCAGTTTCCCTGACCAGGACCTCAATCCTGGCTCCCCCAAGTTCCACTCTGTGTGACCAGATTTTAGGATTTGGGCCTTTCCCCCTAGAGAGTTAACAGGGTTGTTTCCTGCTTCCAAAACATTTTGAACGCCTCTGATGAAGCCACTCTCTTGAGACCATGTGTCTCAACCTGGAGGAGGCAGGGCTTTCGGGGTTAAAGAGTATTCAGTGGTGTGGGATTTAGCAGAGGTGAGATCTTCATAAGCACACTGTGCTTGATCAGTTTACAACATGCTGTTAATAGAGGCCATTAATCACAGACAACTGCAGCTGGCTTAGCCTGGGAGAGGGACAGCCCGCCATCTTGGGAGGGAAGGGCCACCTACAGTTACCCCTGATGTCTGAAAAATCAGTCCCAAGAGGATGCAACAGTACACTGGCACATAGACTTGGTGTTTCATTCCCAAGCTGAGTAAGATGCCCAATATGGTGTCTGGTACACATTAGGTGCCTAATGAATACTTTAAAAGCGATGAGAATTGGGAGGACCCCAAACATCAGCAGAGAGAGGGAGAGAGGTTTTGACTGCCAACTACAAGGCAGAAACATAACGTGACTAGGACGCTAACACAGGAGAAGCTGCCATTGGGTGCTCAGGGGCAGGTTTTTCCCAGCTGGGGTCAGTGGTCTGGGGGCAACAGCCAGGGCAATGGGCTCAAGATGTCAGCTGCATGTGTGAGAGCTTCCTTCTCTGTCTATGGCCTCTGCTGGGGCTCCCAGGGCTCTGAGTCTTAGAGATCCACAACACTTCCAACACCTCCTACTATAGACCCCTGGTGCTCTGGAATCTGTTATGGTCAATACCAGGGTTCTGGTGGACTAGACTTCTAGGCTTTCAGCAAAGTCCTAGCTAGCCTAGTGCTAAGGAAGTAGGAAGAACAACCACCATGGCTCACAGTGTTCCTGATACCACCATTAGATTGTGCTTTTCGACCAAACAGCCCTCTGGAACCACCATACTGTTGGAAATCTGAGAGAATGCCTGTTGTCATTAGTCATCTACTTATTTGACTATTGGACCTAGAGCAAAAGCAAGTGAATATGTTAGGGGAAAGGATTTAATAACTTGGATGAGCTTAGTAGCCATTGTGTAGGTGGAACTTACCACCTGTCAGCCACTCTTTTATATATTCAAATATCTCATTTAGAACTCCCAACAACCCTATGAGGCAAATATTACTTTACCCCCACTTTATAAATAAATAGGGAAACAGAAGTGTAGAGAGGTTAAATTATTTAACCAAAGTCATACAGCATGGAAGTAGCAGAGCTGTGTTTCTAACCCAGACCATCTGACTCCAGAGCCACTTAGAACTTTTTTTAATGTGGTACTAGGGATTGTACCCAGAGGCATTCTACCTCCAAGCTACACTCCTAGCCAGCCCTTTTTTTTAATTTTCTATTTTGAAATAGGGTCTTCCTAGGTAGTTAAGAGTCTTGCTAAGCTACTGGGGCTGGTCTTGAACATGAGATCTTCCTGTCTCAGCCTCCCAAGTACTGACTGGGATGATAGGTGTGGGCCACTGTAATGAGCAGAACTTTCAAGTCGTATGGTTGTCAGCCTCAGGTTACACCCACCCGACATACCATTCCCTGCAGCCAGGTGTGTGCAGCTCTCCCTGGAAAAAGAGGAGACGCAGTGACCTCTGGAGTCCCCTGCAGTTAACAATCATCCAACCTCCCTGGGGGATTCCTCGCTCTCAGACCCCACTTGCTTCTCTTTCTGTACCATCCAACTGGCTGCTCGCTGCTTCTTGAATGAGTTCAGCTGTCACTGTGGGACAGGAGTATGAAAACCCCCACAGGATTAGGGGTGCTGATGAGGCAGCCATCAGAAAACGACATCACTTGACAGAGCCTCTCTATTTCACAAGTCACGAGGCTGAGCGTGGAGCCCTGTTCCTGTCCCTGAGCTGGCCTCCCTGTAACCCAGCCCTTCTTGTTTTCACCTGACTCTTCTCCCACGGCTGCCATGTGTTGGTAATCTTTTGTTAGACCTTCAAAGTTACCCCTCCATTGTCCGGTGTCAGCTCACATAGGGGGCCTGTTGCTCTGCAGGATATCTCTCCTGCACGCCTGTCTGGCAGCTCTTAAAAGTCTCCACAAGTTGGGCGTAGTGGTACATGCCTATAATCCTAGTACTTGGGAGGCTGAGACAGGAGGATCACAGGTTCACAGCCAGTCTCAGCATTTTTTTTTTTTTTTGGTACTGGGGATTAAATCCAGGGGCATTCTACCTCCGAGCTATATCTCCAGCCCTATTTTTTTAATTCTTTATTTTGAAACAGGGTCTCACTAAGTTGCGGAGTGTCTCACTAGGTAACCGAGGCTGGCCACGAACCCGGATCCTCCCGTCTCAGCCTCCCAAATGCTGGGATTACAAGCGTGCGCCACCACGCCTGGCTGGTCTCAGCAAATTTAATGAGGCCATCAGCAACTTAGTGAGACCTTGTTTCAAAATTAAAAAAAAAAAAAATTAGGGATGTAGCTCAGAGGTAGAGTGCCCCTGGGTTCAATCCCCAGTACTGAAAAAAAAAAAGTTCTCCACAAAAGGAGGTTCTTTGTATCTTTGTGCTCTCATTCACATCTCTCAGGGTTAGCAATTCTTGAAGCCAGGGCATCTGGTGAGATGGAATTTCTCGGGCAAATCCTCAGGGATTTGTGGAGGCACCTACAAGGGTTCAAAGTACTCAGTTCATGTCACACATCTCCCCTAGGAAGGGCCAGAGAGTGAATGTTTCAAACAGACCATGCTCAGTTCTGCTGTGGCAATACAAAAGCTACCATTGATGAAAGGTAAGTGAATGAGCGTGGCTATTCCACTAAAACTTTATTTACAAAAACAGGCTGTGGACAGGATCTGGAATGTGGGCCATCATTGGTTGGCCCCTGATAGAAGGTAGTTTAGGGGTGGGGCCTTGGTGGGTACCCCGGCATGTGGCAGTGGTATATAAGCAGTTTTGGTGTCATACTCTGTACAGCCAACCATCCCACTACATGTCATTAGTGGACGAAGGCCTTTGGGAGCACTGGCTGAGAGTGAGGACTGCTGTTCTGGAATGGGTTTGGGGATGTTGTGTTAAGAATGAGGCTGTGTTCAGGCCTTGTGACCACTCAGCCACCTCCCCAAGGAGGGAGCCCGGATGAACCTCATCATGCATGAAAACCTTTTCTTCTGCTGCCTGGACTGCAGCAACTCTCTGTACCTTTTCTGCTGCATTCAGGAAACAACCCCGAAGCAAATCCCTACTAGGTTGTGTGTAGCTGCTGAGCTGCTTTTTGTCTAGAGCCTGGTGTGCAACAGTGTCTAGGAAGTCCTTGGTGGGGAGGGGCCTTAAGGATTTATCTTGGATGTGATGGACTTATTTCATCTCCTCTGAGATGTCTGTCTCTCTTCTACCCCTCAGCCTCTGCATAAGCTGTTCTTTCTGCCTCTTCCTCCGCCACCTTCACTTAGCTAGCTCCTCATCTCCGGGAAGCCTCCTCAGATCGCTCCCCTCCCCAAAGTCTTGGTTGGTGTCACTCCGTGCTCCCATTATGTCCCGATAGTCCTCCACCGACTCCTTTGTTATGCTTCATCGTAATCACTCGTTTGGCCTGTAGCCTCTGCAGAAGTGTAAGTTAGACTGAAAACTCTATGAGGACAAGCACCTCAGTACCCTGGACGATACTCACCACACATATTTGCTTGCTAAGTATTTATTAAATGAACGAATGTCTTACGATGTCACTGGGCAGAACTTTCCCATAACAACTGTGGGAATGAATATGTCCATCACAGTCCCTGTCAACCTCCCAAGATGTTTGAGGGGGCAAAGGTCCTTCTCTGCAGATGCAGAACCAACCTTTCTCTTTCAGTTTTGGAATCTACTAACTGAAGTGTGAACATACAGGTACCACAAGTCCCAAGAGGTGGTTGAATGGGCGTGGCGTCTTGTCTAAGTGGCCTTTGTTTGGGGAGAGAAATGGCAGGGAGAGGATTTCCTGGACTCCTGGAAGGGAGACTGCCTGTGTCTCTCTATGCTTGGGTACTGTATTATTTCTCTGTAACTTAGTTTTCCCCTTTATTAATAGGAAGGTATGATGTGTGTAGTGTGCAGGGACCCTTGATAGAGTAAACATTTACTTCTAGAAAACTCCAAATGTAGGCTGGGCATGGTGGTGCATACTTGTAATTCAGTACTTGGGAGGCTGAGACAGGAGGATTGCAGGTTTGAAGCCAGCCTCAGCAACTTAGGCTCTCAGCAACTTAAACTGTTTCCAAGTAAAAAAATAAAATAGGTCTGGAGATATAGCCTGGAGGTAGAAGTTCCCCTGGGTTCCATCCCCAGAACCACACACACACACACACACACACACACACACACACACACACACACACAATTAAAAAGAAAACTCCAACTGTAGTTGGGATTAGGATTTTCATACCACTGTAATTTCAGTGTCCCCTCCTCCACCAGCTGGGGGAACACGGGACAAGCTTACAGTCTAGAGGTTCTGATAGCACCCCATGGACCCAGCAGCTGTCTCCCAAAGAGCAGGAAGAACTTTCCAGAAATCATCCTATCAACCTTCCTGATTTCCCCAGAAAGGAAGGGAAGGACAGAAGGGCACTGTAGAGCCAGGGACTCTTGGGACAGGTTGAAGGTGCCATTGGCAATCAGAGTTCAAACAGCAGGCCAGCCTCCCTTCCGGATGCCCCACCACAGCTGTTTCCCTCAGTCTCTGTATCCTGGCTGCTGGAGGTGGTGGCTCTGCAGTCCCATCCTGGATGGTGACCACCTAGTGGGTGGACGGAAGGGGTGGGGAGAGGAGAAAGGAGAGACGTGTTCCCAGCCTGCCCCCATTGTCTCCTTCCCGGGCCCATCTCTCCTACCTCTTTGGAAAAGCTATCCTGGTCTCTTTTCATCCTTTTCTTTGGGGCCTCTCATAAATAGCCACAACTCCAGCCCTTGGGCAGTGCCAGGCCTGTTACTGGCGAGCTGTTGCCTCTCGATTTCAGGGTTTTGTGCCTTTGATAGGCTAACCTTGAGGTATTCTTGGGGTACAACTGGAATGAGCCAGCCTGGCAGCTCAGTCAGGTCTGGTTATGAGCAAAGCAGGTCCTGGTTACACCCAGAGCATGTTTATGGGATATTAAAAATAGATGGCAAACAAATAAATCATTCTCTTTCTATTCTTGGCTCTTTGCCCCTTACCTCCTGCCTCCCTGGGTGGCCCTTGGGACAGGGGCTTCATTGGCTCAAGTTCCCTTTGACTGCAGTCTCCCTGTAGGGACCTGCCCAAGAGTTCTAGGTTCTTTCTTCTCCCTCCTCTCCTCAGCAGAGAGTATCCCTGGCAGATAGGCTGACAAAGCAACTAACAGCCTGGGCAGCTCATTCATTGCTAGAGTAAGAGGTGCTAAAATCTCTGAGCAGTCAAGGGCAACAGCCTGTAGGTTGTCTCAAATTCTGAGGTCAGCCTTGCTGGGTGAGCAGCTTAACCCCAGCACCTGTAGCCCTGAGCTAGCCACTCTCTTACCACCCTGCCCACCCCTCTCCACTCTGCACACAGTCATTTGGTAAACATGTGGTATGCTTAGTCTGCGCCAGTCTCTGCCCTTAAGGATCCTGTCTCCTGGCAAAACACTGGGGCCAAGTAGTTCCTGGGTGGGACCCAAGCTGAAGTGCTGTGGGGTAGCAGAGAGAGGAGATGCTTTCTTCTCTTCGGGGAGCTCATGGGTATCATAGATGAATTGAGGGTAGGGGGCGAGGCACACGGGCCCAGACTTTGACAGGCTCCTGTGCATTTGTGTGATGCTGGGTTGGCAGCAGTTGGAGGGGAAAAAAAGGGGGAGGCCAGGGGAGGAATTGAGTCAAGAGGAATTAACCAGGCATGTTTCTGGCAAAGATGGGCCTTCAACAGGGTTTGAAGAATGGTGCTTGACAGGAAGAAAGAGATCCAGATTCAGAGCAGATTAAGTGATCTAAAAACAGGACTCAGAGGTAGCAAAGAGGACATTCCATTGGAAGGACTAGAATAAAGTCCTCATAGGTATATTGGGCTAAAATGAAAATCCAGCACCACTAGGATTTTCTCTGTCTAGCTCCGACATTGCAGACAGATGAGGTGGGCTTCACATTCCAGAGAAGGACTTAGGATCTTGAGTAAATTGAAGCTGGGCGTGGTGGTGAATGCTTGTAATCCCGGTACTTGGGAGGCTGAGACCGGGGGAAACGGGTTCGAGGTCAGTCTCAGCTATTTAGTGAGGTTCTCCACAACTTAATGAGACCCTGTTTCAAAATAAAGAATAAAAAATAGGACTGGGGGTGTAGCTAGGAGGTAAAATGCCCCTGGTTTCAATCCCCAGTACCACACACACACACAAAAAAGAGCACATTGACCAGTCAAGGGTATCTAGATGTGTGTGTGTGTGTGTGTGTGTGTGTGTGTGTGTGTTTGTACACATTCATGCATGTTAGACAATCTAATGTGTGGGATTTCTGTGGTGGGCAGCAGAGGAAGCAAGGTGTGTGCATGGGTGTGCTCAGGTAGGAAGATGAGTTGTGACGGGGGTGGGGGGTGGGTGAGAAGGAGCTGCAGCCACGCTGTGACAGTCTGAGAGCACATGTGAACCCCTGCTGAGGACAGAGGTCACAAGTGATGACCAGGGCTTGGTGCTAGAGGATCCCTAGTTCAGAAAGACAACTGTGTGGCATGTCTGTCAGAAGCCCCGTGTCTCTGTGTCACTCTTCCCTGTGACTCCCTCTCTTCTTACTTCTTCAGATTCCAGCTGGGGTCCTCTTTCTGGTTCTCTCTGCAGCACATTTGCAGCCCCACTGCCCCCTTCTCATGCCCTGCAGCTTCCTCCTCCTCCTTCATCCTTGCTCTTTAACTCTTGGCCCTCCATCTCGATATCCGCCTACCCACGTCCATTTCTACCTTATCCCAGAGCTACCAAGCTACAAAAGGGACAGGAAGCCAGAAGTGCCCCCCACTCCTTTGATACTTGGGATTAAACTCAGGGGCATTTTACCTCTGAGTCACACTCCCAGTCCTATTTTAATTTTAAAACACAGTCTCACTAAGTTGCTGAGGCTGGCTTTGAACCTGCAATCCTCCTGTCTAAGCCTCCCAAATACTTGGATTACAGGTATATGTGACCATGCCCAGCTTAGATGAAGACTTTTGAACCTAGTGCCCAGGGAAGAGCACAAACCCCAGCTCCACAGTCTCCAGGTTTTCTGATGTAAAGTCTTTCCTCGTCGTACCAGTGAATGATGTCACCAGCGGGCTTATCTCAGAGGGGCATTTGCACCAACATTAGCCATGGGGCTCCCATGGAAAAGCCCAGGCCTTTTTCTCTGCCCTTTGGGCCTCAGCCCCCACCTCTTTGCACTCCCTCTCCCATCACTCCTTCCTGTCTTCATCCCTGTGATTCTTGGCCCAGGCTGAGCGTGTTCTTTTCCTTTGCATTCACACTATTCCCCCTAATCCCCTTTGTCTAGGCTGCAGCTTCAACCCGGCCTCTGCTCCAGCTGGCCTGCATTTGCTGTGGGGTCAGAGAGCTTGCAGGCAGAGGAGAGAAGGTGGGCAAGAGGTCATAGGCCCGGGAACAGCAGACACAGCTCGCCAAAGAGATGCTCCAGTTTCATTCCTTCCTCCCCTCCGATTGTTAAACTAGGCCCGGTGCAGGAGATTCATCAGAGAATAAGAGAAAAATGTGATTCTTGCCCCATAGACTCTCAGTCTAGTGGAATAAACAATACTTAAAAATAAATGTTGAATAATATAAAGGTAAAGTGTGACATGCCAGCGTATCCTGTAGACTCGAGCTGCACCTGTAGACTCTAGCCCACCGCCTCCACTGCTACACTGTGGTCCCAGGTGTCATCCTCTCTCACCTAGATCACCACGGGAGATGCACATCTGGTCTCCTTCTGTCTATCCTTACTTTCCTTCAGTCTCTTTAGCCCAGCAGCCAGAGTGGTTCGTTAGTAACAGGAGCCAGATCTTGTGATCTTTCTGCTCAAAACATTGCAGTGGCTTTCTGTATCATTCAGAGAAAAAGCCAAAGTCATTACCACGGCCTGATGACTCTATGTGACTGCCGTCCCTTTATCTCTCCCATAACATGTCCTCCCACTCGCCCCCCCTGCTCAGTCCGCTCCAGTCTCATAACCTCCAGGGAGTAAAAAGTGGAATTTAAACCTGGGTCTGTCTGGTTCAAAAGTCCATGTCCTTTCACTGATAACATTATCATCCCTTTCACATATGAGGCAATAGATGCTCCTAGTCACATGACTAGGAAATGTCACAGCCAAGACTTGAGCCCAGGTCTGTGTAATAGTGAATCCTGAGGTCAACTGCCTGACATTTCTTCTAGAGGGTCCTAAACATCCACGAGTATAGATCAAGAAATGAGACTGTTGACAGTTCGAGGCACTTGCACCATCCCAAATTCCCTGCCACTTTCTATTCTATCTTACGTCTTGGCCCAAAAGCTCAAGGCTGGTTTAAACTGATCTCAGAGAATAAGCCAGGAAATGAAAATTTCTCTTCCTTTAAATTTTCATGCCACCCAGAATGTAAGGAGCTTTTCACCCTCAATATTTTTGTTAATAAAGTTGAGGGTGGTTCCCGGGTGGCCTGCTCCCAGCACCCTGCAGGAAGGTGTCCAAGGCCAGGTTGAGGAGAAACTGGTGAAAGCCTTCCCCATACCATCAGTGGAGCCACCATGGGAGACAAAGGAAAGACGATCAGACCAGATAGAGAGAACCACGAGGCTCAGAGGACAATCCCCTATTATTCACATGGATCAGGTCATACCCATGAAATGGGGTCGAGGGTCCCCAAGAACCTTCTTCAGCATGGAGATGAACACCAGAGTTACTAACTCCAGGAGAGGACACAAGGCTGGACCAAGAATAGACCTCAGGACCTCGGGTACTCAGTTCTATGAAGTCACTATGCTGGCACCCTGTCAAGCGATTCCTGATCAAGTTCCTCCAGGGGCACAAATCAGTCACCAGGCAGCAAAGCCCTTTTCCGCAGTGGGCGTTAATGAGATCCAGCAGGCTCCCATCAATCTCCCGGGAGCAAGCACTTCACACCGAGGCTGACAGGTGGTCCCCTGGGGCATGCTCTGAGCTAGCCTGGGGACTGCCTGAGCATTTTCCAGAATTAACTGCAGGAAAGGTGGGCTGTGTGAGAGTTTTAGGAAAGGTGAAGCAGGGACCTAAGGGGGAGGAGCGCACTGTGTGATCTCGACATCGCTCATGGGTGCAGTCTGGGTATTTGGACGGAGCGGCATCGAAGGGTGTTGTGGAGCTAAACAAACCAAAGGGCTTGACACCCTTCCCTGCGACTGGCACTAATTGTATTCTTCTGGTGGTAGGATTTCTTTCTTTCCCTCCCTCCCTCTCTTTCTTTCTTTTTTTGGGTCTCCTTCTCCTTCTTTCTTTTCTTTTCCTCTGTCTTTTCTGGTCCTATGGGAGGTAGTTCTGTAAGGGAATGGAGCAGGGTTGCAGGCAAGCAGGCCAGGGTCTCATTTGTTTTATAAATAGAGGAGACCCACCTTTGAGAGAAGAGGGCTGCTTGCCTGGCTCCGTGCCCTACTCTGCCACCGCTTCAGTCGGGGCTCACTCGGTTACTAAATTCACTGTCCTTCTATTGTCTCAAGCTGTCGATCTGAAAACTGCAGCTGGGAATCTCCCCGCATGGGGAGTAGAGGTGTCACACCTGTCAGAGCCCAGGGAGGCACCACACTCAGCTAGGGCATTTAGTTACTGACCTGGACAAAGTCTTTATGTCCTCCCACATAGCTGTCATTCACTCTGACAGCAGCACAGACCTTCAGTCGAAACTTTCAGAGTGTTGGGTTTAATTTTTGAAAAAGAAACCCAAAATTTATATGAAGCCAGTTTAAGAAATTAAATGAAATCCCAGTACTTGGGAGATTGAGACAGGAGGATCGCAGGTTGGAGGACAGTCCCAGCAACTTAGTGAGATCCTCAGCAATTTAGTGAGACCCTGTTTCCAAATAAAAATAAAATAGGGCTTTGGGTGTAGCTTGGAGGTAGAATACCTCTGGATTCAATCCCCAGTACAAAAAAAAAAGGGAAATTAAATGAGTGGGGATCAATTATGGTGAAGATATTTAGGGTAGGGGGGTCAAAGAAAATAATTTAAAACAAGACCTCACAGAGCTGTTTTTAACTACTTGGCTTCCAGTTTGACTGTGTAATTCCTGGTGATCTATTCCCACCCCAAATCTCAGTGGTCCTTTGGTGGGGAGTCCCTCCCTTCCCTATATTGTGGTTTCAATTTTCAGAGCCATAATAAGCATCGTCTCCCCTACTTTTTTGGACATTACAGTTACAGATGAGTCTCCAAATATCTCCAGACATAAAATCAAGTGGAGGTGATAGAGAAACTATTTGTGCCCTCCTATCAGAGTCAGATAAGTTATTTGTAGATCCTCTCAGGCCCCATTCATCCAACAAATGGATGCCAAATACTATTCTCAACTCAGTAAGACTGAATCTCCTCTCTAATAGGCTTGCATTTTAAAGTGGGGGAGAGAGCTAATCAACAAATGCATGCCATAAAGATGGATACAATCCTTTCAGTGACCCTAAGATAATTCTAAGAGGAAGAAGTGCAGTTACTTTCCATTGGATAGCTCAAGGTCACACTGAACCAAAGTGAAAAATGAATCAGCTAGGCAGAGGCCTTGGCGAGCACAAACACCTGCCCACAACCCATGCAGAAACAGTGCAACTAGAGGAGGTAATTCCAGGAGATAATAGAACCAAGTGCCTTGCATGGTCGCCCACTGGAGATGCTTAATAAGTGTAAGCTTCCAGCCCTGTTGTCAGAGCTACCCACAGCAATGACAGCATTTACTGGTGACCTGACAGTGGAGATTGTGTCTCCCTGGTCAGCAGGCAGTCCTTTGGCTGGGCCGCTGCAGGCAGGGGTTATGTCCCCCATCAGAGGAGAAATCTCCTGTGGCTAGGAACTATCTCCTCCCCATCCCTTCAAGAAGGTCCTGGCCCTGGGTTTTTCAGGCAGATTTTCCTTTCAGTGGTGAAGCTTCTCCAGGACTTAAGGGGCTCAGCAAGCCCTAGCCAGCTCCCTGTCCCGACCCCTGCCAGGCCACTGTCTGTGGCAGCCTGCTGTGGCTGGTGCCCCAGGGCCACACCACTGGTCAGGGATGGGGTTTCAGCCTGATCTTTACCACCAGCTGCATGTGGCTAGGCTGCTGGGAAATAGGGAAGTTGGTGCCAGAGGGTGAACAGCTGATCCTAGGGAAAGAACCATCCTGTAGGCAGGGGATTGTGTCATGGGGTCCTGTATCCAGGATCCTGGGTTCAGGGGGAGTGAGGCTTCCCAGGGACAAGCCATGTCCCATCAAGGCCTCGATTTCTGCTCAGATCGATTAGTCTGCAAGCACTGAGCTTTCCCTGGGTATGTATCCAGGATTAAGAGCAGGGTTTGTGAGTCCCTGTCCCTCCCTGGAAGCCCCAGTCTGATGTGGGAGATGTGACCACCTTCCCCTTGGGAGTGCTAGTCTAATGGAGGGAGACAGGTTCCTGCTGCAAATTTTTTTCTGCTCCAAGCTAACCAAAATGCAATACCTAAGTGGTCTTTCTAAGACATCTATGTCAAGGACTTTGAACTACTTGGAGCTCTTTTTGGGTATCTGCTGGACATGTGTTTGGCCTGGACTCTTTTCTTTAAGGGAATGTCCACTTGTGGGGCCGGGAGGGGAAAGGGTAGATACAGCTTCTGACCATCTCCCCACCTTGGGGTCTGTGGGTTCAGGAGAAGCTGCCCTGAGATGAAGGTGAGCTTTGAGCAGAATCCTGTCCTGTGGTCCTGTATGTAAGGGAAGGAGAAACGAATTCTGGCCCTTGGGAAATTCCCAGGACCCAGAAGGAGACAGAGTGTGTCTCCACAACAGGCCCAGGACATCAAAATGAGATCAATGAATGCAGTCACATGGAACTGCCACTTAATATGGGGATCCCAGGAGGGCAAGGACAATTAGCATTCCTGGCAGGAGGGAGAAGGAGGTGGGGGCCAGAGGCCAGCTGAATTGGAGAGAACAAGCCAGGAGGTTAGGTGGGAGGGTGCTGGCTGATAGAAATATTTGGGGTGCTGTGAAGAGTTTGGGCTTGTTGTGTGCAGGTTCCTTGCAAGGGCCCAAGAGGGGCCTCTTAAGCAAGCAAGCAAGAAAGATCCCACTCCAAACTCAGCCCCATGGAGTCTGTTTCTAAACTGAGAGCCTGAGTCAGGCTGCCAGCGGTCAGTTCCAGGACTCAGGCCTCCTGGCTACACCACCCGGTCTGCCTGAGGGTGCCCTTTAGGTTTTCCTGGTTACTTTAAACTGCCTCACTGCTTCTTACCCAGGATTCCTAGCTCCTTCTGGACTTGGTTTTTCTTTCAGCCTTGGGTCTGGGAGGTGTTCAGGGCCATGATGGTTTCTCCAGCCCCCTCCCCATCTCCCGCCAGCAGGAAGGCTCTTGCTGGGAGGCCCCATGCTGCAGCGTGGTTGTCAGGGCACTTGGCATGGCTGCCTGCCTTGGGCTCACAGATCCTGGGAAAGATGGGAGGAGGGCACCTCCTTCCCAGTTGGCTAGCTACCTCCCTCTTACACGTGGACATCCTGAGCTGGGGTCACTGTGCTATGACTGTGGGGCCTGAAGAGGTCCTCCTGGGAACCCCTGGAGACCTTTCACCCTTCCAGACTCCTGTCTGAGGTGGGGCTATCACGTCCCCATGGAAAAAAACTGATGGGACTGAAAGCAGAGGATACTCGGCTTAAACCTTTACGGGCAGTATTCATTTGCAAACTCTATCACTGGCAGAGAACCAAGAGTTAACCACCATACAAATCCTGTAATAACAGCATGATTACATTGCAATGTGTTTTGTCTCTATGAATTAAAAGTGTTAAATGGTTCAGCATAAATATCTAAAATATACTATTCAAGCCAGGCTCAGTGCACATGCCTATAATCCTGGTACTTGGGAGGTTGAGATGGGAGGATCGAAGATTCAATCCCCAGTAACCTCTCCCCTCAACAATCCAGTTTTTTTAGCCCTGTTTTATAATTTCTTCTTTAAAAAAAAAAACAAAAAAACCCCAAACCCCAAAGTCTCGAAGTTCCAAGTGCAGATCCCTTCAACTTCTGATAGCTCCTGGCAGATTTTTTTTTTTTTTTTGCAGTACTGGGGATTGAACCCAGGGGCATTCTACTTCAGAGCTACACCCCTGGCCCTATTTTTTATTCTTTAGTTTGAAACAGGGTCTCACTAAGTTGTAGAGAGCCTCATCAAGTAGCTGAGGCTGGCCGTGAACCTGCAAGCCTTCCAAGTACTGAGACTACAAGCATGTGCAACCACACCCAGTCTAGTAGATCTTTTGAAGATAAGATTCATGACCCAAATAATACAGCCATAAAGACTGCAAAATGGTAGTCTATTTTTTTTTTTTTTTTTCTGGTTCTGGGGATTGGACCCAGGGGCATTCTACCTCTGAGCTATACCATCAGTCCTTTTTATTTTCTGTTTTGAAACGGGGTCTCACTAGATTGATTAGAGCCTCACTACTTGCTGAGGCTGTCCTCAAACCTGCAATCCTCCTGTCTCCGCCTCCTGAGTACTGGGATAACAGGCATGCACTACCACTGCTGGCACCTATGTCTATTTTTTAAGATTCTGCATATCTGGGCTGAAAGGCACAATTGTAGTGGAATCAAAATACCTGGCTTGCTTTTTGCTCTATCTTTTATTAGCTGTGGGATAGTGGGGCCAGTATTTAATTACTCTTAGCCTCAGCTTCCTTCTTGTAGAATGGAGATAAGAAGTTTCAACTCCACAGGTGTTAACTGGACTGGATGAGGTAACCCCTGCAAGGCAGGTCACACAGTGGCCAGGGACCTTGCAAATGCTGGGATTTACTGGGATTGTAGGAGAACCAGCACGTGTCTGTAAAATGACCAACTATACAAAAATGCAACCAATTAGAGTGGGTTTGAGCCTCATGTAGTAGGAGGGGACTATTCACCTCCTCGCCCCCTGATAATGATCTTGAGGGAATAACTTCTGGAATGACATGGCCTTTGGTGCTTCTCCCCCAAATCTGGCTGCTTACCACTTCCTGGGGTGCCTTTGGGCAGATCACTGCTCCTTACGAGCCCTGTGCCCATCTTGAAAAATGAGGGAGTTGCTTTAGATCCACAGAATACCAGTGGTTATGGGTGTAGACTTGGCACAGGTCTGTTTTGGTCTATATCCTGGCTCTGCCACTTAACAGTTGTGTGACCTTGGACAAGTTACATCATCTCTGTGTCTCAGTTTCCCCTTTTGTAAAATGGGGCTAGTAATTAATTCTACCCTAAGGGTTTGTTGTGAGGGATTAAGTGTGTGAACATAGCTAGACTTTTAAGAATGCCTGGCATGTGGCAGGAGCTCTGTGAAGGTCAAGTACTGTGGTTCTTACTTTATTGCTGTTACATGCCCTCCTGTTCGGCTCTGGTCTCCTGTGAAGATCTACACTGCTCCAATGAATGATGCCTGTTTTGACCTTACCCCTCCTGCAAACTAGAGCAGGGGTTCCCCCCCAGCCTTCCCAACCTGGGGGTCCAATGGGGCTCTGTTTGTACCCCTTGGGCAAGCTGAGCCTGCTGGGCAAGGCCTCTTCAGATTAGAGGGCTGGCTTCTGACTCGAGTTTCTCTGTGGCTTTTGCTGAAAGCTGGCTTTGCAAGCGTGAAATTGTCCTTGGGGTCCCCAAGGTCTTCATTCCTACGAGGCCACATGGGATTCATTACACTGCAGGTGGGGTGAGAAAGACATGAGCTAATACTGACTGGACTGACCGGCGGGCTGGACTGGGTAGGGAGGCACCTGGCCAGGCGAGCAGCTGGGGGAGTGGGGATGGTTCTAGGGAGCAGGAAGACCCAAGGGCTGCCCT
>PVLC010003436.1:15656-97740 GCA_004027655.1 Graphiurus murinus
GGAGTACTCTACAACTGAGCTACATCCACAGCTTTTTTTTTTTTTTTTTTTTTTTTTTTTTGGAGACAAGGTTTCCCTAAGTTGCCCAGGCTGGCCTCAAACTTGCAACCCTCCTGCCTTAGCCTACCAAGTTGTTGGGATCACAGTCACAGGCATATGCCACAATGCCTAGCAGTGTAATCTTATGCCTTAGGACCAGAAATGTATAGGGCAGCACATGGTTTTCTACTTTTCAGGAAAGCCCAGCTCTGCTGTTACCGTTGTTGTTGTTGTTGGAGGTGGTGGTGGTGTGTGTGTGTGTGTGTGTGTGTTTGCATGTCTCTGGTTAGAACCATATTTTCCCAACCTATCTCTCCCAGCTCCAGTGGGGGCAAGAGAAGATACCATCCCATGGAGAGCTGGGGCAGAGCCATTTTTACATCGTGCCACAGAGGCAACACTAGCCTGCGAATGCATTCAAACTCTCCTGAGTCACACAGCATCTCTGGCTTTTCAAGTCCATGGGACCCATTCTGCGAGGCCCAGGGCTGTAGGATACTAACACTGGCCAGGATCTCAGAGACCCTCCCCTCTATCCCATTCCATGGGGAGCGAGAGGGCCCCAGAGACAGAGGCCTTCACAGAGCCTAAACCTCTTGCTACCTGCCATATAATGTATCTCCCTTTTGTGGGGACAGGGCAGACTATACCGCTGTTCCTACCCAAAGTCACTGGGCCCTTTCTGCAAGGCACTGAAGAAGGATGAATGACACACACACATCGCCTGCTCTGAGCTCTTTTGATGCAGACATTCCCTTAGACAATGAAGTCAAGGACTTTTTCTCCCAAAGGAAAAGTATAGCAGGAGATGTGATGAGGCAGTACCACCTGGACAGGTGGTGAGGAAGCCTCAGCGCTGGCTCAGCTGTGGGCACCACAGAGATTGCTAAGAACAAGCCTCTTCATCCTCCATCTGTTGGCTTCAGTGGCAGCCAGAAAATTCCCAGAAGGGGCTGGGCATTCCTTAACTCCTTTCTTACAGATGCCAATCACAGGAAGCCACTCCAGTGTCTCAGACAGGGCTGTTCATACAACTGAAGATTTTCACCTTCACTTGGATACTGGACAGCCAGGCCCAGCTAAATATTATTGGGCATCACATTTGATGGAAGTAACAGTTAGGTGAAAACTGTTTGACCCCTCTCAGTTCCTCAGAGTCCTGAAATGTCCACCATATTGCAATGAGAGGAATCTAAGTATGATCTTGTGCAGAGAGGCAGCACCCTTAACATTGCTCCTCTTAAACCCTGACTTCTGGGTCTGTTCTTCTTTCCCAGGCCTCAGGGAAGAGCCTGTCAGCTCCCTGGGTCAGATAGAGGCCCCTGAAATGCTGCAGGGCTCCATATTTGGCCTTGTTCACAGCCTCCCTCTCCCGCTCCTGGGAGGACAGGGCATTTTGCCTCGGGGTTATTGGACCATCCTCCCGGAAGCCAGACTCCTGCTACTTCCCCCTTCCTCCAGTCCCTTCTCCTGCAGCCAGAGTGAGCTTTTATAAACCACACACTGGACCTGTCACCCCTCCAGCTGTAACAAACCTCAAAAGCTCTAACCAGAAAGATCAAAATTCTGTAGTGGATTCCAAAGCTTACCTGTCCAAACTCAACTGGTGCGGTGATTTCCCTAGCTCTCCAAGCTCTGGCTTCCCCAGCTCTCTTGGTCCTTCAGAGCCTGTGCCACAGTTTGTAGTTGGATAGCTAACATCTGTCTTTCCACTGGACTGTAAGCTTCATGAGGGGAGGGCCTGGTGTTTGCTTCCCCTTGTATTTCCAGGGCCAAACACAGTGCTTGATCCAGGGCCCAGTACAAGGTAGATGTTTAGATCTTGGTTCTCAGGCCAATTTATTTTGTTGAATAAATAGAAGACCAGGCCCTGAACTGGACATGGTGGTGTATGCTTATAATCCTAGTATTTGGGAGACTGAGACAGGGAGATTGCAGGTTTGAGGCCAGCTTCAGCAACTTAGTGAGACCCTTGGTCATTTAGTGAGACCCTGTTTTAAAATAAAAAGTAAAAACAGGCTGAGGTGTCACTCAGAGGTAGAATACTCCTGGGTTCATCCCTAGTACAGAAAAAGAAGGAGAAAGAGGAAGAGGAGGGGGAGGGAGACCAGTCCCTGACACTCAGAAACACATGGTGTGTGTGTGTGTATGTGTGTGTGTGTGTGTGTGTGTGTGTGTGTGTGTGTGTGTCACACAAATGCACATCACTTTCCCTTGATGTGTAAGAGGTTGGAACCTCCCCTCTCAGAGCTCATGCAAAGGGAACAGCTCCTGTGGAATTGGCAAGGTGACAATGAGTCTGCGGACATATTCAATGCCCACCTTCTCCCACAGAAACATTAGCCCCACTTTCCTTAGATTTTTTCTGAATCTTTTTTTTCCCTCTGTTTGGGATGGAACCCAGGGCCACATGCATACTAGGTGAGCACTCTACCACGGAGCTATACCCTCGGTCCCCACACCCTTTGCTTTTGGAGATAGGGTCTCCCTATGTTACCCAGGTTGACCTGGAACTCCTGGGCTCAAGTGACCCTCTTGACTCAGCCTCCTGAGTAGCTGAGATGGCAAGTGCCATCTACTGAGGGCCTGTGCCATCATCTCTAGCTTCCCACCTAGATCCTTGATCAATCCTTGCTTATCCAGGGCAGCAAACCAGCTTTCTGCCCTTAAGGTGAGGGCAGATGTCTTTTCCAATGCAGACCAAGTGGCCTTATCGCCTTGTCTCCTGAGCCTCAACTGCCCTCCACAATGCTTAAGATCTGTTGCCTGAGATCCAATTTTTAATTTTCACCTTCCATCCATGCATCCTGAAAAACCAGCCATCTTCCTGCTGGTTTCCATCCCTACCCAGCTGTCCAGTCCAGCCCTCATCCCTTAAAAAGCTCCTGAGGAAGCTCACCTCCTTCAGAAGGCCTCCTGGCTTTAGGGTTCCCAGGGTGTCCCCCTTCCCTGCTGCTCTGAGGTGGAGTCTTTAGGATCGCACCCTTCCATTTGTCTGGGTCTGCCAGTTGCTCTCAAAGTTTGTTGGTTGTTTGGTACCACATTCGAGTGTGATTCTCAGAAGGACAGTGGCTTATGTATCTGTGTGACTTATGGTGTCAAGGGCCCCAAGGGATGAGCTTAGCTGAAAACTTAAGGCTTTGGATGACAAAAATGCCCCTGTTAATAGGGGTCAGTTAATGAGGCATCATGGAGCAAACTTAGCCTCAGATGATCTGGTTAAGGGTGTAAAGCTTCGCAAAAACGAGGAGCTGGATGGGCAGATGTCACAGGACCCTTCCATCTCTGACTGCCTCCTCGGCCAGGGCATTAACCCTGGGGGGGCCCTGCCCTGCCAAGCCTGGGCAGAGGAGGAGGGAGGCGGGGTAAGTGGGAGGGGCGGAGGGAGCCAGGCGCTTGCAGTGACCTACATCAGCTGCAACACTGCCTGTCCACCACCAGACGGTTCAGAGCCTCTGGCAGCAAGCAGCAGCTGGCAATAGGGAGGCAGTGGACAGGAGGAGGAGGCCGGCGGTGCACACAGGTAAGTGAGCACTGCACATCAAGCCACGGAGGGCAGAGGGGAAGACATGACATTTTCTATTCAGGAAGGGACAGAGAGAGAGCATGACCTCAGCCCCAGGAACATCCTGTGGCTGGCTGATCCCATGCTGGGGTGCCTCTATATCTCCTCTAGATGGTTTCAGGATGTTTGGAGGACAGCATTTCAGTGAGTCCCATTGGGACTGGCTCTGATTCTCTGGGCACTGCTTGGTTTAGAGCATGATATGACAACCAGATTAAAAACCTCAGTAGCAGTCCAGAATAAGGACCTCAGGCCTGGGCTTATTACATCCTGATTAATAGCATGGTCGAGCAGTTGAGAGAAACCCCATTTGGTTCTTTCTAGTAGTGGAGAAGTTGGAAGTAGCAGGACCTGGATCTGCAGAATGGAACAGCAGCCGAGGTGGTGGAGGGAGGGCCCTGGGTCTTGGAGGAAGGCTAGGCAACACAGCCTGGGGTCTGGCTGAGAGCTTCATTGGGGTGGGCTGAATGAAGTGAGGGCACAAGATGCTGCTTTTGCTGAGCAGAATTAGGATTCTTCTTAACTGTAGGGATAAAATATGGAGGAAAGAATTTGTTTCTTTCTCCATCCACTCCAATTGAGCCTACTTCCCTCTAGACTCCAACCAGACAGATTTCTTACACATTTGTCATTGACCTGTATCCGACTTAGCCTATGGTTGAAGAGAATGGAAGTCCAGTGGGTGAGATGACTTAACATTGGACCCCAAGCTCCCCAGGGTTCTGCTTCTCTGACTCTCAACTGGACCTATATGCAGGAGGTTAATCGGTAGAGTGGGGCTGGTATCCACATTACAATTTATGTGTTACAAATAGCCACGTAATCAGCTGATAGCTGCGGCTGATAAAGATGTGATAAAGACAGCTGTGTTGAACTTAGATGCCTCCAGTGAGGGTCATGGCCAGGTGCCATTGCGATTGCCCCTAGCAATGTCCTGGGGAGACAGTGGGGTAGAGATCTCCCCGCAGTGTGACTGGCTGGGTCCTCCTCATCGGCAGCCGCCCTCTCTCCCTGCTCTCCCTCGTGATTCCCTTGGGCTCAGTGGCACCCGTGGTGCCCATGACCGCTGCAGAACGCGGTTGGCGCACCATGGCATTCCAGCACGCTGGGGGGTAGCGGCCGGACTGAAGAGAGGATGCGTTGGAGCCAGAAGTGCCAGCGGGTGGCCAGTGGGCACTTGTGAAATGGAAGCATGTCAGTGGGAGGCAGGAATTTGCTCTGTCAGGTGTGAGTCTACGTGGATGGCTCTCTGGAAGGAAATGGAGTCCCCAAAACAGAGTTGCTTGGGCATGAGCCAACTGCACAGGAGGTGGGATTGCTAGAGAATTCTTTTAAGACTTTCTCCAACTCATTCATGGCTTTCATCCCATCCCAGAGCCAACCCCGCTCCCCTTCTTGTGTGGGACTCCCCATCGGCCATAACAGATGGATGCAATTGAGAGGAGGCTGGCGGTGGTGTTTGAGAGAGGCTAAGAAGCACTCCTACCCACCTGACACTATAATTCAGTGGCCTCTGAGGGGAGCAGATGGATTTATGACGATCCCACCGGCCTGGGCATAGAAGAGCTTAAGAGCCGCCATGTCAGGGACTCCCCCCCACAGACCTTGAGGTCTGAAGGATTCCAGATGGGTCAAAGATGGGAGGTGGAGGGCTGCTGAGCTCTGCTAGAAGATATCAGAGTTTGGGGAGGAGCCAGGAGGCTGGAGGATGCCCTTGGAGAATTCACATTCCAAAGTCAATGGGGCAAGGCTGATTGGGGAAAGTTTGATTTTCTCGGGTTTGGGAAAGTTGCCTCACCCTCTCAGTGGTCATGGGCCTAGGTCCCACCAGGAGGCCAGGCCACCAGCACGGTGTACAGGCTCAGCACCGTGGTTTCCTGTCCCTGGGAAAGGTTCCAACTGGGCAGCAATCTGTCCCATCCTTGGTGTCCGGGAAATCAGTTTGCTGGAGCCAGGCAATTGCAGGAAACCAATCAGCGTCTTTTGGAGTGAGACAAGCTCTTGGGGGCAGCAGCTTTGCTCAGCGTCCACCCTGGATATGGAATGATGTGCTGAGGGTGCGGGAGGAGTCGGGTAAGACCAGCCTGGATCTTTCCTGAGCCATTCACCTTCCACCTTAGGAGACCAGCTTCCACTCAAAGGAGCCCAAAAGGAGCCAGCGCTATGGCAGGTGAGAGAACTAACCTCCTCTCCCAGCCTGGGCCCATCGTTGGTGTTCCTCACCAGGGTGGAGAGGGGGAGTGGCAGAAAGCCCAAAGGTCTTTCTTTTCTCTCTCTGCCTCTCTTCTTTTCTTTTTCTTTTTTTCTTTCTGTCTCTTTGCTTTTCTTCAGTTTTGATTTGTTTTCGAGTAAGAGCAGAAAGCCCCCTTCCCCAGCCTTCCCCTAGTGATGCACGTGGGGTCTTCCTGGGGTACTTCCTGCCACTTCCTAGGGGGCTCTATTCACACAGCTGGACGGCCACCACCTGATTCCCACCAGAAAGTTAAAAGGTCCTGCTCCAAAGTGGGAGGAGAGCCAATAGCCCTGCCCCAGTCATGGGGGTGGGAAGGGGCCCTTGTCCTTGACTGAGTGGGCAGAGGCTCCAGCCGGCTGGAGGGCACCTGAGAGGGGAAACAAGAGGACCCCTCTCTGCCACCTTGTCCAGGCAAGCTCCTGAAGAAGTCCTCCCTCCCGGGCGTGAGCATCCGGCAGCTGGTGGAGGAGATCCCCGAAGGCTGCAGCACGCCGGACTTCCAGCAGAAGCCCGTCACCTTGGCTCTGCAGGAGGGTGAGACCCTGGAGGGCACTGTGAGGGCATGCGCAGCCCCTGCTCTCCCGCCTCCCCAATGCACAAGGGAGGACACCCTCCTTCCTGGACACCCTGTCTCTAGGTCCATCACCAAGCCATATCACGTTCTCCTCTTGTACTCTAGGTGCATCTGCTGCCTGGATCCCTAGAAGGGACAAGACGCCTGGGGAGGGGAATGGGTCAAGGGAATGAAGAGATGCCATGCTAGGTGGACAGAAGAAATATTAGAGGGACAAGGACAGGGACATGCTGAATTGGGGATCAGGGAGAAGTTTTAGTGTTTCCTAGTCTACTTCTCCCTCTTCCTGCCTCAAATGCACCTCTGCAGAGAGGCACTGTCAAAACCTTTCCTCCTGCCAGTACTTGGAAGGCTAAGAAAGAAGGATCGCAGATTTGAGGACAGCCTCAGCGAGTTAGTGAGACCCTCACCAACTTAGTGAGACCTTGTTTTGAAATAAAAAGGGGCTAGGGATGTAGCTCAGAGATAGAATGCCCCTGGGTTCAATCCCAGTACCACAAAAGGAAAACAAACAAACAAAACACAACAACAAAAACACCTCTCCTCCCAACCCTGGTCTCTGGATAGCCACATGCCCAGGGGCTCATAGCTGGGCCCAGGAAAACTATTCTAGTAGGTCACAGAAGAAAAGTGTCCAGGAAAGTGTTGGGAACCAAGGCTGGTTGGGGCAAGGGTGAGGACTGGTATTATTTCACCAATATGGGCCATAAATTTTAGTTCTCAAATTCTGGTATAAGAAACAAAATGGTATTGTACTTTATATTTCTAAATGTGCAACAAAGTCACAAGAAATTAGGAATGTCCCTGGGGCCTTCAGTGCATATTCTTTCCACAGAGGTGTCCCTGGAGGAGCAGCCCCAGCCTCTCTTGTATGACACAGAGCCTGGGTCCTTGCAAAGGCTGTGTTCCTATGTCTCAGTACCAGCTCCTCTGGGTGCCAAAGAACCATTTTTTCCAATCCCTTTCTATCCCCTCTAGAGAGTAGAAGTGGAATCCACAAAATTTCACCCCCTTTCTAGTCTCAGGAGAGTCCTTCAGCCTCCTTATGCATCCTGTCTCAAAGAGGGGCCCCTCTCCCACCCAGCCCATTTGCCTTCCGTCCTCACCACGGACAGCTCAGCTGCATCCTCCCTTTGGGGAGCCCAGGCCTCCTCATTGCAAAAGCCAGGCCAGTGCCACTTGTGGGTGCCTGGAGACTGCGACTTCCCACCTGATATTCTGCGTCCTGAGCCAAGGGGATCAAGGCCTGGTACCTTTCTTGGGAGAGAAATACCTAGAGCAGGAAGGATGAAATAAATCAAAGCCTCAATAAAGCACACTGTTACTACTTCCACAACTCGTTGATCTCCCACCTGACTCTTCCTCTCCCAGGGAAAAACGCCGTCTTTCGGGCCGTGGTCTGTGGGGAGCCCAGACCTGAGGTGCATTGGCAGAGCACCAAAGGAGAACTCAGTAACAGCAGCAAGTACCAGGTCTCCTCGGCCCCTGGCAGCAAGGAGCACGTGCTGCAGGTAAGCTCCGCAGCTCTCCTCTGACTGGGGTCTACCCTCTCCCTGCCTTGAAGGGCTCTGTGGAGGCCTCCGATCCCCAGACCGGGAAGAGATATATTTCTAGTTGAAGTTGAGTCCGTTCAATTTACCCCATAGTTCAAGGCTGCCTGAATCATGAGTGGATCCAGCAGGCTTGCAGACACCTCTGCTGACAGCTTGGGAGGCGGCCCAGACTGCAGCAGAGGAGCTTAAGCTACTGGATCCGACTTCCTGGGTTACAATTCACAGCTTCGGAAAGTTACTGATCCTTTTCTACCTCTGTTTCCTCATCTGTGAAATGGGTGATCATATTATAGTATCCACTTTAGGAAGTTATGATGAGGCTTAAAGGCTTATGTAAAGTGTCTAGCCGGTATCTGGCCTATAGTGAGTACATATGGTTCTCCACTTGTGATGGTTCAACTTAACAATTTTTGACTTTAAAAAAAAAAATTGGTGAGCTGGGTGTGGTGGAGCACGCTTGTAATCCCAGCATTCGGGAGGCTGAGACTGGAGGATCTGGGTTCGCAGCCAGCCTCAGCTACCTAGTGAGGCACTCCGCAACTTAGTGAGACTCAGTTTCAAAATAAAGAATAAAAAATAGAGCTGGGGGTGTAGCTCGGAGGCAGAATGCCCCTGAGTTCAATCCCCAGTACCGCAAAAAAAAAAAAAAAAAAAAAAATTTGGTGGGATTGAAGCCAGGGGTGATCTACCTCTGAATTGTACCCTGAGTGATTTTTATTTTTAAATATTGAAACAGGGTCTCACTAAGTTACTGAGGCTGGCCTCAACCTTGCAATCCTCCTTTCTCAGCCTTCCAGGTACTGGGATTATAGGCATGTGCTACTGTGCCTGGCTAATTTTTTATTTTATCATGATATAAAAGATATGTGGGTGGGTTGAGTAGAAATCATACCTCAAAATTTGCATTTTGCATTTTGGTCTTTTCCTGGGCTGGCAATATGCAGTGTGATCCATCATGCTGGGCAGAGGCATCACCCTGGCATGCACGCCACCATGAGGAGAAGCAGTCCACACTATACTAGAGTATAGTACAGTGAATTACACGAGAGATCCCACACTGTATTATAGAATAGGCTTGAGTATTGAATATATTTTCAACTTACAATGGATTTATCAGGGATATAACCTGATCATAAGTCAAGAATCATCTGTACTCAATCAATCATGGTTAATATTAGTAATATGCTGAGCGTGGTGCCATATGCCTATAATCTTAGTACTTGGGAGGCTAAGACAGGAGAATGACAGGTTTGAGGCCAGCATGTGGTAACTTAGCGAGACTCTTGTTTCAAAATAAAAATATTATAGGTACACAAAGCACCTACCATATTCCAGGTCCTAGGCTAAACATTTGGCATAGATTATATGATTTAATTCTGACCATTCACTCCTTTTGGAGGTATTATTATCTGCATCTTACAAGTGAAGAAATTAAAATTCAGAGAAGTTGGGTAACTTGCCTGAGGTCTCACAGCTAGTAATACACAGCAGATATGGTTTTCAGTCCCAGACCCATCTGACCTCCAAAGCGACCTCTTTCTGCTACTCCACATTTCTTCTGATGGCAAAGACATCTACCTTCCATCCAGGTGTTTGTTTTGGTGTCTGTGTCTCCAGATTAAAGACCATGAGTTCTGTGAAGAAGACTGTGTCCTGTTCGTCTTTATATCCCCAACATGTGGCCATGCCTAGTAAAAGGAGGAAGGGGAAGTGCTAGCCCTGTGCCCCTGCCCTTTGTCTCGATGCAGATCAACAAGCTGACTGGCGAGGACACAGATCTCTACCGCTGCATAGCAGTGAACGTGTACGGAGAGGCCACGTGCTCAGCCCGGCTCACTGTCATTGAAGGTGGGATTGTTCCCCAAGTCTGTCTCCTCAGTGCATAGGGTACCCGCAAAGGGGTCAGAGGGCATGTGGCTGGTGGCCAGAGGGGTGGAGGGACCATGGGGCTGCCACCACCACTGTCCCACCTTTTGCAAGAGCCCGTGGCTTCAGCTGCTTACACCAAATCTGCAGACACCCTGATGCAAATGTTGGGAATGGTGCTCTCTTGGCCTCATGGAACCAGGCCAGGACCTGGAAATTGGTTTCTAGTCTTATAGCTTTTGCTAACTCACTTCCTTTCCCTCTCTGAGCCTCAGTTTCTCCACTGTACCTCCTAAGAAAGCTGATCTAGTCTCTCAAATTCTTATGCTTACAATTGGTTTGTCTACAAGTACAAGAAATTCCTACTAAGGGAAGCCCAAGAAATAAAGGTATTTAATTAGTTTGCAAACAAGAAGTCCTGAGATCGGAGTCCAGGGCTCATCCCCTGCATCAGGGTGGTGACTGCAGAGTCGGGTTTCTTCTTTCTGCCTTGCCATCCTTAGCAGGCTGATGTATCACCTTGTGGTCATAGATGGTTGCTGCAGATCCAAACTTAATCCATGCCCAAGGCAGGATCAAGAGGAAGGAGGTGGCCCCAGGTATACTCATATCTTTTTGGAAGGAAGCAAAAGCTTTCTCAGAAATCCCTGGAGGCTTTGCTTATATCTCATTGGCCAGAACTGTAGCATATGGCCACTACTAGTTGCAAGGGAAGCCAAAAAGGCAAGTATTTTGTTTTTTTCCAGCCTCTCTAGGAGAGGCAGGTGATGAAGAAGAGGGTTATGAATGACTAGAGGAGCAGTGTTTGCCACATTTAGCAATACCGAGCCTGTACCCTGAAATAACAACTCTCAGGCAGAGTGGAAGAGTGGCTATCCCTTTAGACACCCTTCAGTTGCTGTGATTGCCAGAGGCCAATTCACTCATTTGGGCCATCTTCCTGCCCCTGTGGACATGTGAGTGGGCCTCCCTGTCACGAGGTGACACTCAATCTGGTGCCCTGGGTCGTGTTAAGGCTCTGGGATGTTGGAGCTCATGCTGGACAGACCTCCCCCTGCTCCATGCCTCTGGCAGGATGTGGCATGCCTTAGAGGACAGGGGATGGTCCAGGGCTCTGGGACTCAGTCAGTTTCTCAGGAAGTCCATGATGTGTCTTGCCTCTCTCCCGGCCTGTCTACATCAACTCCCTCCTCTTCTCCCTGGATGGTCCAGTCGGCTTTCGGAAGAACCGGAAGAGACAAAAGGAACCCCAGGAGGGTAGGTGGATTTGGCAGAAATCTCCTGGGGGTCTTTGGGGAGAGGCTACTCCTTTGCACCCACGGGCACCTGTGCGTCATCACCAGTTTTCAGGACAGCCCCTTTCAAGATCGGGGAGGTCAGCCCGGGGCCACACAGGCAAGCCCTGCCTTAGCCCGTGTTACGTATTCCACCTGGGATCAGGGCCATGTTCCTTCTCCTTCTCCAGACCTCAGGAAGGAGCTGATGGATTTCCGGAAAATGCTGAAAAAGAGGTGGGTCTGGACCTGTCTAGGGGGATTTTGGCAGCTCTCACAGTCTCGACTCGCTGCTTATTCCAAGAGTAAGCTGGGCTCAGTTCCTGCCTCCACCCTCCAACACAGGCAGGGAGCTAATGACTACTAGCAGATCGGAGGATGGGAGAAGCACTGAACTGGGAGTTCTGGCTCCAGCTCCGCCATTTTAAAGCTCTATATCCTTGAGTTAGTCTTCTCTCTCTGTCTTGACCTCCTCATTCGCAAAATGGGGTGTCCCACTAGAACAATGATTTAAAAAAATTTTTTTAAAGCAACAGAACAATTCAATCCTACCCCCACCCCACCTAAAGACCTCTTACTCAGAAATCAACAATACAAGTTCTTAGGACCAAGATTTCAGGCCCTGTGTCCATTTCCTCAAGTGCATATAAGGGAGCTTCCCTGGACCACTCGAGTGCCAGGGCGAGGCGGCCAAAGCCTGGGGCTCCCTGGCCTCTGACCTGCCAGCCCTGCTTCCTAGAGCCCTTCCTCCAGCCCCTGAAAAAAAGATGAACACTGAGCAGGTGTGGCAGCTGCTGATGACTGCAGACCGGAAGGACTATGAGAAGATCTGCATGAAATACGGCATCGTCGACTTCCGGGGCATGCTGCGCAAGCTGCAGGAGATGAAGAAGGAGCGGGAGGACAAGATGGCACAGGTACCGCTGTCCTGCCCCTACGCTATGCACGTGGTACACAGGGGCCTTGAAGGGGCCTCACTCCCAGAGTTGGGCTTGGAGATAGGCTTTGGGAAACCCAACATTATCCACAGCCTGGTTCCGTCCAGCACCCAATAAGGAATCATGTTAAGGACCAAGACTTTGCTTTCAAGTTGGCACCCAGGCTTTGAAACCTGGTTCTGATACATGCTAAACTCTGGGATTTTGGAAAAATTAGGCCCTCTGTGCCTTGGTGTCCTCGTATATGAAATGTGAATTATCTACTGCCCATAGACCAGTTGTGCCAGGACAGTGGGATAGGTTGCTGAGATACCAAAGAAAATACCCCAAGGTGGCATATGAGGCAGAAGGCTTTATTGAGAAGTGCCTATGAGGAAGACCCACAAGTGATAGGCTGAACAGACAGCACCTCCATCAGTCACAGCGCTCCTCCAAGCCGTGGCTCTGCTCCATCATGGCATTTTGTCCAGTGGTGACCAGCTGGAGGATGACATGCATCCTTTCCACAGCGACTTCAATTCTGCACCAACTGCCACTCAGAGGGGGGTCTTATATGTTAGGCTGCAAAGCAGTGACATCATCAATATCAGCTTGCTTAGTTTGCTTGTATGGCCAGCATCCCAAGGAGCAACTGTCCCGGTATACATGCAAGAAATGAGTTTTCGACAGATAACACTAACTTGCCCTAATTCCCAGCATACATGAGAGAAAGTCAGTGTCTTAGTTTATCTAGACATTCCTGGCCTGGGCATGCTTTCTTTGTTCTGTTGACTTGGGCAGGTTTCTGGGAACTAAAGGGGCATTCTGGGGACATGGTGTCATTCTGTCCTCCTTTTCTTTAAGGATGACACACCGACCCCACAGGGTTATTGAAAGGATGAATAGGAGAATGTATTTAAAGCAAATAGTCTAGCACCCGACACATTGTAAAGGCCTAATGTCAGCCACCATCATCACCAGATGTGGGGCACCCGCCTTATTTTTAAAGGCTTCCAGGGAAGGGAATTTCACAGTTGCCATTAACGTTTTGATTCCAGTTTCTCATAAACTATACAGGAAGTTTTCCCTGCATCTAACTTAACTATGGTATAAGTCTAAATTTTCTTCTGGAAATGGAAAAAAATTGTTTCAATTATCCTGAAAATAGTATTTTATCTCTTGGAAGGTCCTACCTAGGGTCTTAGCTTTCTATCCTCCAAGCTTTTTCATCTTGCTTTAACACAGGACTCAGCACAGAATTTTGCATATAGTAGGTGCTCAACTAATGTTTATTAGCTGGAAGAACATATGTATAGAAAAGCCCTAGCATATTCTCAGAGCATCCAGATACTTGGGATACTTTCTTGGTTGCCTTCTTGATCTGATCTCTCATCTTGGAGAATTTCTTTCCTTGAGGGGCTTACGTCTCCCCATTTGTACAATGGTTAAATACTTGCTCAATTGGAATATTGTGGACCACGGGTGTGACTAGGGTTATAAGGGTTTGGAGTGCCCAAAGAAAGGGTTCGGAGAGCTCCCCTGATGGGTGTGTCTTCCCTTTAGTACGTCAATGCCATCTCCAACCTGAGACACATCAGGGTCACTAAGGAAGGGGTCGCCACATTTCACCTGGAGCTGGATCTCAAGGACCTTGAGAGCAAGATTTACTTGTATAAGGTGAGGCTGAAGGGGCCATGGGCAAGGGGACCTGGCGGGGATGCTGCAGGTCCTAGGAGGGAAAATGATCTCATGGGTCCCCAGCAACTAGAGCACACAGGTGGTAAAACCCCTTATCCTGTAGAGTTTCTGGTTGGAGTTTGGTTAAGACCTGGTTTAGATAAATTCACAGGAAACTCTCATTTCTCATTGAGCAACCAGGCTCTCCAGCCAGGCCCAACACTCTTCCAGCTGTGTCTAGAGCCAGAGCAGGTAGGTGAGCAGAGAGGTGTGTCCTTCTCCATCTGAGCTCCTGCTCCCATCCCTACATGGGCTCCACCTATCAACGAGGTGGGAGCCGGGGCAGAACCAGTGATTCCATAGCCAAATACATCCCAGTTCTAGCGCTCACACGCTCTATGACCTCAGACAAGATATTCATCTTCCCCGTGCCTCAGTTTCCTCATTTGTGAAATGGGGACAATGCAGGAGCTATCTCATGATGTACTGAAAGGCCAGCTGAGATCGTGCATGATTTGTCTCTCCCCTTATTTCTTGCCTCACTCCTGCACCTCTTCCCCTTGCTACTCTGCTCCTGTCACCCTAGTCTGGCCCTTGTTCCTTTGCTCTCCGTGCCCGCCATACACTTCCCTGACATCCACTTGGCTAACTCTCTTACCCGCAGTGACATTTCCCTTGACCTTGACCACCCCAGGTGATTCTGCTGTGTTCCCCAGCTCCACGCTGGCACTCCTGAACCCCTTACTCCCTTTTCCCTCTTTGTTTCTCCTAATTCTATTTTTCTAATATGAACAATTTACTTATTTATGATATTTATTACTTGTCTATGTCCCCCATAGGATTTTAGTTCCCTGAGAACAGAAATGGTGTCTGTGTAATTTCTTGATGTCTTCCAAGTACCTAAAATAGTGCCCGGCACACAGTAGGCATCTGTTAAGTGTTGGCTATTGTGAATGTTCAACATGTGACCAATTGACGGAGGGCTCTGCAGAAGTGATCATATGATAAATTACTGGGTTTTGTAGAGCCTTAAAGATATTCTCTGAATTTTCCTCTTGGTGAATGAATGAGCTGAGGCGCTGGGCCATAGGCGTTCCCCACCTGCCTCCCCTGCCAACCTAGCAGCCTGCTTCAGTAGTAACTCTCCTCCCAGGCTGAGCTGAATCATCAGTCTCAGGTGCTTCTTTGCTTGACACTGTAGATTTCTCCGTCTGTGGTAAGAGCATGGACATTCCTCCAGTATATCTTCCCACCCACTTTACCATTCCTGCTTCTATAGCAGCTAACTCTCCCCTCCATGCCTTTGACAGCTCCAGGACCTGGGCCTGGACCAGGGGGAGAAAACTGCTCGTTATAGCAGGAGTAGGGCTGGGACAGGAAACTCTGGGGACCCACTGAGTTCCTGGAGCATCCCTCTTCCTTTTCTGGCCTCAGGATGGTGAGATGATTCCCTATGGCTTTGACAACCAAATCAAACACTGCCTGCGGCGGCTGGGGAAACGCTACCACTTCCAGATCCAGGACCTGCGGCCCGAGGATGCTGGCCTTTACCAGGTCAAAGTGGAGGATGCTGTGGTCTTCTCCACAGAGCTAGAGGCTGGCGGTGAGTGGTCTTCACTGCAGGAGTAGAGTGGGAGAGATGTTAGGAGTAGAGTCCATGCCAGTGAGGTTGTGGGGGGATAAATGTGACGTGGTCTCATTTCAAAGTCAATCGGGGTAGCCAAGCCATGTGCAGTGGCACAAACCTGTAAGCCCAGTACTTGGGAGGCTGAGTAAGGAGAATTGCAGGTTCAAGGCCAGCCTCAGCAACTTAGCTCTTAAAAATATACTGGGAGTGTAGCTCAGAGGTAAAGGGCTCCAAGGTTCAATCCCCGGTACCACACACACACACACACACACACACACACACACACACACACACACACATACACACACACACACAAATCAAAAGACAATTGAGGAGAGGCATGCACCCCATGTGTTTAAATTATGATGCTCTCTCTTTTCCTAAATATTTGGTCCAAGTTCTGTCTTCTCTTGGTGCTGATCTGGCCTCCATTGAGTTACAATCATAGACAGAACTTTCATGTCATGCCTCTGCCCACAGACCTTCTGCCATAACTGATAATTTTCAGATAAGATCCAAATTGATTTCATAGCCTCCTGTCATGGTTTCATTTCTTTCTGATGCATATCTTCATCTTCCCAAACTCCTTGGCAAGAATCCACCTGGGTTAGGTGCACTTGTGCCTGTATAGACCTATCACTTCCATGCTGCCTGTGCCCCTGAGAGCTGCCCCTTGCCCCTCATTAAACTGTCCCACACCCATGAGGACCTGTGTCCACATCACCTGCACAGCTCCTGATGCTCAAGAGGGTCCGTGGAAGGACAAGAAGAGGTGTGGGAGAAGGAAACTTCAGGCAGATAGATCATAAAGAACATGGCTAAATCAAGGTTAAAGAAAGAGAAGGAAGAGAGGTGTCCAGCAGCCTTGGAGTACCAAGATGGGGCTTGAAAACACCATGGTGTGGACAAAGGAATGGACTCAGAGTTGGCCAGACCTGGGTGTGAGTCCCAGCTGACCACCTCAGCTGTGTAACACTGGGGCAAGTCATTTAACTTTCCAAGCCTCGTTAACTGAATTGTGAAAAGGAATTCATAATACCTATACTAGAGATGGTCAGAAGGATTAACCCATGATATATACAAAGCACGGGCTCTCAGGATACTGAATGTACCCACCTTGCCCCCAGATAGAACTTTTGGGTTTAGACTCATAGAATTCCAGAGCTACAAACAGCCTCAATGATCATAACCTGACAATAACCCTCATTTTACCTGTGTGTAAGCCCTGGGACAGGAGGTGACCCATCTGAGGTAACAAAGTTTGTGGCCACACTGGTCGGAACCTGGATTTCTGAGCTCCCAGCCCTGTGGCATCATGCCACACTGACACCCCATTCCTGTTCCCTGCAGCCATCCCCCCAAGAGTGGTGGTCCCACTGGCCGAGGCCCGCTGTGAAGAGCAGGGGGACGCAGTCTTTGAATGCACTCTTTCCAACCCCTGCCCCAACGCTACCTGGCATTTCCAGCACCGGCCGCTCCGGCTCAGCGACAAATATGAAGTGTCCGTGTCTCCTGATGGGCTGACCCACCGGCTGGTGGTGAAGGGGGCCCGTTTCTCAGACAAGGGCCTCTATTCTCTGGGTACCGGGCTCCACGCCTCTAGTGCCTGGCTGGTGGTTGAAGGTGAGTGGTCAGACCTTTGCTTTTCTCTGCCGCCACCGGGAGGCTGTGGTAAGGGCAGTGGGGCTTCCTTGGCTCAGCCATTTGCTTTTGAGTGATCCCTCACTTAGGGAGAATAAAGAAGGCTCCTTAGACCTTAGAGCTTTTCTTTCTTCCTTCCTTCCTTCTTTCCTTCCTTCCTTCCTTCCTTCCTTCCTTCCTTCCTTCCTTCCTTCCTTTTCTTCTTCTTCTTCTTCTTCTTCTTCTTCTTCTTCTTCTTCTTCTTCTTCTTCCTCCTCCTCCTCCTCCTCCTCCTCCTCCTCTTCCTCCTCCTCCTCCTCCTCGCAGTACTGGGTATTGAATCCAGGGACATTCTACCTTTGAGTTACATGCACCCCACCCCAGTCCTATTTTACCTATTTTATTTTGAAATAATTTCTCACAAAGTTGTGGAGGGCCTCGCTAAATTGCTATGGTTGGCCTTGAACCTGCGATCCTCCTGTCTCAGTCTCCCAAGTATTGGGATTACAAGTGTGCGCCACCATGCCCCGTCCTTCCTTCCTTTCTTCCTTCCTTCCTTCCTTCCTTCCTTCCTTCCTTCCTTCCTTCCTTCCTTCCTTCCTTCCTTCCTCCTCCTTCCTAACTTCCCTTTTTTGCTTTTTCTAACAGATACTGTTTTAGTCTCTCTATCCCCCATTTGCTTCTGCCAGATGCAACCTACTATTCTAGTCTTCTATTACTGTTTTTTTTGGTGCTGGAGATAGAACCCGGGGCCTTACACAAGCTAGGAAAGTGCTCTGCCCCTGAGCCCACCCCAGCCTCCTTAGATCTATTCTTGCTCCCCTATAGTACAGTCTCTTCCTGGCCAGCCCAGCCCTCCTCTGCCGATTCTGTTTCATTGGATCTCTTGGAACCACTCTGGGGTACAGATCCAGGATGGCTGTAGGGTTCTGGACAGGGCTTAGGACAATGTCCCAGGTTCAATGTGGATGAGGAGCCTTTGGGTCTAGCCAGAGAGCACCCTTAAACTACCCTGGGACTTGAGATCTGGGTTCAGTTTGAACCCAGGAAACTATAAATTGGACTTATGTAAGGCAAGAGGTAAGGCAGATGGGTCTTTCAAAAACTACACAACTGTTTGAGGCCATTTGATAAGCAAATGACTTTTGGCTTGTGTGTTTACGTGTCACAATCCTAGTGAACTGTGTAGCACAGTGGGGTGTCCTCTGGATATAGGACTGGGGGAGGTGGTGATGGGATTCATCCATCAGTGTGCTGGAACATCCTGGCGTCCTTCCCAGGTGGTCAGCTTGCTTCTCAACTGGGGAAACTGAGGGTCAGGCAGAACAGTTGGGTCCAGCAGGTGCTTGGACCTGATTTAACAGGGTTTTTGGTCTTTTCTCTTATCTCTCTATGGGGGCATTCACCTACCACAAAAATAACACCTCATCGAAGCTGGGAAGGATAAAGACCTTCAGACCACGAGCACTGACCACCAGCTGCAGATGCAAGGAGCCCAGGCCTCAGATGCAGAAGACCCCGGCGGCCTCAGTGGCAGGGGAGGGACACTCGGAGAGCAGGGCTCCATGGGGAGCTCCCTCCAGGGGGCAGCGCCAGCTTCTGGGCTCCAGCTCATAGCAGGCCCAGATAGAAGTGGCCTTGACAGGCATAGCTGCTCCTTGATGGGGGACGAAGGGGCAGATGGCTCAGCCTGGGGCCCTGGGCAGGAGGGAAAGGGCTTTCTAGCAGGAGAGGGAGGCACAGTCGCTCTTCCCAGGGACAATCAACCCTACCTAGAGGGAGACTGGGGTGGAAGCCTTCCAGGGAACTGTCATCTACAGGGAGAAGGCCCAGAATCAGGGCTAGGCTTCATGGAGAGATCACAACAAGGTCATGGCAGAGAGGGTGATGGGGAAAGCCGGGGGGCAGCAGGAGGCTGGGAGGCTGGGTCCAGTCACCCTCAGGCTGGAGGACTGAGGAGTCGTAGGGAAGGAAAGGAGTCCAGAGAGGTCAATGGCAGTCAACTGGACATACATGGCCAGGAACTCTGGGACACTCACCTGGGTCCTGAGATAGGACAAAGGGTCCCAGCAGGACCCCAGTCTGATCTCGAGGGGTCTTGTCTGAAAGGGGAAGGGATGGGGAAGACTTTGCAGGGAGATCACCTGGATGAGATGGAGGGAGGAGCTGGTCTGAGTGGGGGAAGAGGGAGAGGAGCAAGGGCAGGATGGGCTAGTGGAACCCACCTAGGGGGAACTGGAGACAGCAATGGGGCAGGCGGTCTTGGCACCTTGGAGTTCCCTGGGGGAAGAAGTTCTAGTTTCAAGGCAGGCGTGGGTCCTGGGTCCCAGGGCTCTCTGGGAAGTGAAGATGCTGATCTTGGGGAAGCCGGGGACTTCTATGAGCCAGGAGAGCATTTGGGACAGACATCTGGAAGCAAGCACCTCCAGAAGTCTTCACTATCTGGAGGCAGGACATTTGTCCTTGGGGACAGGAGTCCTGAGGCCAAAGCTGAGGGCTCACCGCAGGAGGCAGATAATCAAGGGCCAGGGAAGTCTGTAGTTGGGGGAAGGGCCTACAAACCTGGCTCTGGAGGCCCAGGAGATCCCAGAGACTGGGAAGGTGGTCTACAAGAGCTCCAGGGAAGGGGTGGCCAGTTCAGAGCTGGGGCCCTGGGCAGGACAGGAGATGGCTCCAGAAGCCTCCAGTTTCCCCAGGGTAGGACAGAAGGCCACAGGGGAGCAGAGGGGTCTGGCAGAACAGAGCCTGAGGACACAGGTCCCTGGGATGACACATGGTCCAGCTTCAGAAAGACTGGGCCTGGAATGCTCGGGTCCAGTGGAAGGGAAGGGGGTACGCTTGGTGCCCAGGCAGCTGGGCCCATGGGGTCTGGTCAGAGGATAGATGTCAGAAGTCACAGGCTACTTAGATCTCCAGGCCTAGGTGCTCAAAGGTCTGGGGGAACACTAGGAGACATAGAAGGATTAAGAGATCCAGAGGCAGTAGGGCCTGAGTCAGATTTCCGGAATGGGTCAGCGACCCCCAGAGAAAAAGAACCCAGAGGCGAGATGGGCTGTCAGTATGGCTCAGGAGGTTGGGGGAGAGAGGAATCTAAATATGGGGATGGCTCAGGGTATTCTAAGGGAATAGGTCCTAGAAATAGGGCTAGTTATAACGAAGGCTCATGGGTGCCAGGGGAAATGGGGTCTGGTCATGGGACTGGCTGTCGAGTCCCCTCTGGGTCACCTGCGGGAACAGAGTCTGAGCAAGGGGGTACGCACAGGTATGGCTCAGAGGGGCCTGGGGGAATGTGGTCTATAAATAAAGACGATGGCAGTCCTGTAGGAGAGGGGTCTGGGAGAGATGCTGGCCTCGGGGATGGCTCACATGGCCCTCATAGAATACCCGTGGATGAAGCCCAGAATTGGGGTGCATCCAGAGGCCAGGGGCAAACAGGATCTGGGGGAAGGCACTGTTCTGACAGTGGCTTAGGGCGTCCTGGGACAGTGGATTCTGTAGGCAGAGGTGGCCTCAAGGGCTCTGGAACAGTGGAGACTATGAGGGAGGGACACATGGAAGCTGAACCAGGGGACTCTGGAACAGTAAGGCCTTGGGGTCGGGCTGGAGATTATGGGGGCTTCATGGGCTCCAGGGTCCTGGGGGCCTCTGGAGAAGGGGGCCCAGGAGCCAGGGAGCCAGGGTCTCTGAAGGCAGGGGGCAAAGAGGGTGAAGGAGATAGAACCAGGTGCCACGGTATCGGGGCCTCTGGAGCTAGAACAGGGCCCTGGGACAGCACCAGGCACCCCGAGGTACTCGCTCCTCATCGTGGGGCCAGTTCTGAGAGCCAGGGGGCTCATGGGTCTGGTGATGTGCTGGGTTATGGATCTAAAATTCCAGAGCCTCCGGGTACTGGGGGAAGAACAGCTTATGGAGAAGGGTCGAGGGGTCTTGGGCCAGGAAGAGCAGGGCCAGGGGGTGAGGCAGGCTTTAGAGATGGCTCAGGAGGCCTCAGAGGAATGGGAGCAGCAGATAACGCAGGTTATAGGAACGGTGGTGGAGGCTCTGGGAGCACAGGGTTGAGGAGTGAGGCAGGTTATAGGGGCAGTATTGTAGGTTCTGGAGACATGGGGTCAAAGGGTGAGGCAGGTTATAGGGATGGTATTGGAGGTTCTGGGGTTCTGGGGTTGAGGGGTGAGGCAAGTTATAGGGGTGGTATTGTAGGCTCTGGAGACATGGGACTGGGAGGTGAGACAGGTTATAGGGGCAGTATTATAGGTTCTGGGGACATGGGGCCAGGGGGTGAGGCAGGTTATAGAAGTGGTATTAGAGGTTCTGGAGGTATGGGTTTGAGGGGTGAAGAAGGTTATAAAGATGATATTGTAGGTTCTGGGGACATGGGGTTGAGGGGTGAGGCAGGTTATAGGGGTGATATTGGAGGCTCTGGGGACATGGGGCTGGGGGGTGAGGCAGGTTATAGGGGTGGTTTTGGAGGTTCTAGAGGTATGAGGTTGAGGGGTGAGGCAGGTTATAAAGATGATATTGGAGGTTCTGGGGACATGGAGTTGAGGGGTGAGGCAGGTTATAGGGGCGGTATTGGAGGTTCTGGGGACATGGGGCTGGATGATGAGGCAGGTTATAGGGGTGATATTGGAGGTCCTGGGGGCATGGGGTTGAGGGGTGAGCCAGGTTATAGGGGTGATATTGTAGGTTCTGGGGACATGGGGCCAGGGGGTGAGGCAGGTTATAGGGGTGGTTTTGGAGGTCCTGGGGGCATGGGGTTGAGAGGTGATATTGGAGGTCCTGGGGGCATGGGGTTGAGGGGTGAGGCAGGTTATAGGGATGTTTTAGGAAGCTCTGGCAGGGTTTCATCAGGGAGTGAGGCAGGTTATAGGGGTGGTTTGGAGTGTTCTAGAGACA
This sequence comes from Graphiurus murinus, assembly GCA_004027655.1. Taxonomy (NCBI): domain Eukaryota; kingdom Metazoa; phylum Chordata; class Mammalia; order Rodentia; family Gliridae; genus Graphiurus; species Graphiurus murinus. Next base: position 37,498 of record PVLC010003436.1, read on the forward strand.
GTTTGTTATGGAATGAGGCAGGTTTTAGGGATGGCTTGGGGGGCACTGGAGGAATGGGATCAGAGAGTAAGGTTGATTACAGGGGAGGCTCAGGTGGATCTGGGGAAATGGGGCCAGAGAGTGACGTGCCCCAAGGGGATGGATCTGGGAAGTCTGGAATGAGACACAAGACAGGAGCCAGAGACCAGGAAGCCATGGGACACAGGTCAGGATATAGGGTCGCTTCAGAGGGTGGCACAGGCTCCAACGATGGTCCAGAAAAGGACAGGAGGATGGGGCTTGCCCAGGGGGTAGGTCCCGGGGTGGGCTCTGGGATGGCTGGCGCTCTGGGAACTGCAGCTGGTGCGGCTCACAGGGACGACCCCACAGGCCAGAGGATGCTGGGGACCCAGGGAGGGCCACACACTCTTTCAGATGGATGGGGCTCCAAGAACAGCCTTGCAGGCTATGGACCCTCAGGGACTCCAGAAGCCTGGCTGGCTGTTGATTCCAAGGGAAAACCAGGTGTCAGAGAGTGGCAAGATGGCTCTGGGATCCTGGGACCTCTTGGGAACTCTGCTAGGAGTGGGGAGGGCGGGTCTGCAGAACAAGAAGGAGGTTTGGGGGAGTCTGGGTTTCTTGATGGTAGAGGGGCAGTGGAGAGTGAGACCTGGGTCAGGACCACTGCCCAGGAGTCTGGACTTGGACGGGACTCCTGGAAAGGAGGTTCTGGGACAACAGACATGGGTAGAGTGGCTGGCCAGGGAGGTGGGGACCCACTGCCGGGAGACAGAAGGACAGGAGCCATTTCTGGAAGCTCAGCAGGGGCAGGACAGATTGTGGACGGCAGCTCTGTGCCCCCAGGAAGGGGCCAGTTAACTTCAGGACCTACTGGGGGGCAAGGGGTGAACAGTACTTGGTCTCCAGGCTGGGAAGGCCAGGGGTTTGGCCACAGCAGCATAGATACCGGCGACCAGCTCTCAGGCTCTATGACTCCCAGTTCTCTGCAGGAGAAAGAGGCCACTTTTAGAGGAACCCACGAGGGGCCAGGAGGCTCTCGAGGTAGAGAGAACGCACCAGGCCAAGAGGCCTCTAGTGGATGCCAAGGCCCAGGGTCCCTGGAGAGCAAAGGTTTGGGTTCTGGAAGGGGTGGGTCTGGTGGTGCAGAGGCGTCAAGGGGCCTAGGCAAGGGGAAATCCACGGAGTGGGGGGATGGCTTTGCTCCAAAACCTGGGGAGTCGGGACTGCAGGGAGTCTGGAATGGCTCAGATGGTTCCTTTGGCCGCCAAGGTTCTGGAGGTGGCTTAGGTGGGATCCAGGGCCCAGGCTCTCAGCGAGGAAAAGGACGGGGAGGAGGAAGGGTTTCTCTTGGAGAGCAGGGGTTCTTGGAGGCTGAGAATGGCAAGGTCCAAGGTCCTGGGGCCCTAAATGAAGATGAGAGGTGGGGGGTGGGAGAGTCTGACGGGTCGGGCAGGAGGCCAGGTCCCCACAGGAGTAGGTGTCAGGGACAGCTCGGAGTTGAGGTTGGTGTAACAAAGAGAGGGGGTGCAAAGGAGGCCGGAGGCAAGGGGTGGCCACCTGGCAGGGAAGACAGAAGGGACCTGGGGGAGACTGGGAGTGAAGATGAGAGCCAGGGCCCCCCCAGGCATCTTGGCAGCAGGAAAGTTGCTAAAGAGGGCAGGTTGGGTGCTTGTGGCAAGGGACAGGATGCCACCCAGAGTCCCAGATCCAGACCCAAGGCCGGCACTGGCAGTGTCTCCACGGAGGCCCGAGGTAAGTGTTCCCGGCTGGGCTGCCTCCTGTGGTGTAGAGCTGGGGAAGGGGGGAGATGGTTCTTCCTGGGCACTGGGATGACGGGCCAGTCCCAGTTCTCCCGGCCAGCACCCCCATTCTCAGGAGCTTCTTGCAAATTCAGGCAGCAACTCTTCCTCCTTGTGTAGGTGGGATCCTGGACACCTTTGATGGCTTAACTCTCTGTGGGTGACCCAGACTTTTCATTTGTGTGACCCAGGGGGCCCCTCACCAGCAGAGCTCCTGCTGAGAAAAGAGGGAATCTTGGCTTTGTGGCACTGGCTCAGTGCGGGGCTCTGTCCCAACAGTGTTTGGGATAATGTGATTTTTTAAAAAATGCTCTTGAGACTTTATTTCTGGTCTTGAAGAAGTGAGAGGGGAGAAGGCAAGAGAGCCAACTCCCCAAATGAAACGCAGCTCTTCCTTTTACTTCATGTTTATAAGTTTGTGATCTAGCCATCAAGTTCTTGTTTGTCTCTAGCTATAGAAGTCGGACATTGTGTCAGGAATGTTTTAGAAAGTGAGTTTTCTCTGGCAGTTTTGCGAGGGCATTAGAGATCGCTGCCTTTAGCTTTCTCCTTAGGGCAGCCTTTTGTCCTTCAGCAAAGCAAGCTGAAACAATTACAGAAGAGTGAGGTGGCTTAGATAGCAGAGGTGCATCGAGGTCACTGTCTTCAGTTCCCTCAAGACAGGCAGCCTCCTGCCAAAGCAAGCAAGAAGCTAAAAAATCCTCTAACCAGTATTTTTAAGACTTAGAACAGTTTCCCACAGCTGAGCCCAGTTGGCAGGACCGTGGCAGACCCCCAAGGTGCAGGACAGGCCGTGGCCTGGGAGGCTGGGACTCGAGGACTTCCTCTGTGTCTCTCCAGGCCCCACAGGCTACTTCTCTCAGGGCCTGGCTGACATGGAGGTGCAGCAGGGAGAGGCTGCCATGCTCTCTTGCACCCTTACCAGTGACCTGGGACCTGGAGCCTGGTTTAAGGATGGAGTCAAGGTACCGGCCCCCTCACACCTTCTCCTGACCAACTGATGTGGGGTGGAGGTAGGGGAACAGGGATAAAGTAGAAAAGAAGTAGAGGGTAGAGGTTTCTCAAGAAATCGGGGATTTGTCTTGTTTTGTTTTTACTTTTTATTTTACTTAGGTACCCACCTTTAGAGAAGTTTAAATAGCCAGCAACTTGGTGTGTTTCAAATAAAATTTTCTAGCCCAGCGCGGTGGCACATGCCTATAATCCCAGTACTTGGGAGGCTGAGACAGGAGAATCACAGGTTTGAGGACAGCCTCAGCAAGCAGTGAGACTCTTTTCAACCTAGCGAGACCCTGTTTCCAAAAAAGAAATAAAATTGGGCTGAGGGTATAGCTCAGAGGTAGACTGCCTCTGGGTTCAATCCCCAGTGCCACAAAAATATAAATGAATAAATAAAATAAAAATTTCTAAGTTAATGTGTATCCTACTCACTCCTCTCCTGACATACCCTTGTTCTCCTCCCACCAACCAAAATATGTCTCCTATACCTGCACTTGCTGAATTCCACCGTTGTGCAAAGCCTTGTGTGCAAATGCCACCTTCCCACCCCAACCAGGGGGGCTCTGTTGTCTGTCTGAACAGCCTCTCTGTGCTCCAGCACAGCCATCATGTTGGGATGAGATACAGTACAATGGTTCAGAGCATGGGCTGCCGTATCGGCAAGATCTGCTTCCAGATCCTCGCTCTGCTAATACCAGTTATGTGACCTCGGACTAGTTCCTCATCTATAAAATGGGACTAATAGTCCTACCTACCTGAGAATGTTGTTGTGACAGTTAAATGAGGTAGGGTTATTAGGTGATCAGCACTCAGTCCCTGTAGCTGTTACGGGGGACTCCAGCAATCACTCCAGCAGGAAGCCCTGGGTAGCTGGCCTGGAAGAACCCGGTGTGGGTGGGAGTGACTAGCTCCCGCTGCTGTGGCCCTTGTCTGCAGCTCACTGCCCAGGATGGGGTCATCTTTGAGCAAGATGGGCTCACGCACCGACTCCTCATTGCCCACGTGCAGGGGACCCAAGCCGGGAGATACACCTTTGTGGCTGGCCACCAGCAGAGTGAGGCCACCCTGACCATCCAGGGTGAGGCCCAGCCCTGCCCTTCCCTGTCCTGCAGCCTCTGATCCAGGTGATGCTCTCCAAACCCCTGAATGTGTGGCCAGCCTGCAGCCTTCTCCATCTGAGATGATCTTAAAAGCCAACCAAGCCAACCTATACTCTTCCCATTCCAACATCTTATCTCCTTTCTTGTCAGAAAGTCCTTGATGAGGTCTAACCCTGGTCCCTCAGCTGCAGACAAAGCCTTTGTTAATCCCCATGAAGTGGGGCAGGGAGTTCCTTACCCTTCACCCAATCTCCCTTCTCTGGGCTCTTCATTCTGTGCTCCGCAGGGGCCCCGTGCCTGGTCTTCTTCGACTCCCTTGCCCTGTTTTTTCTCTAGATCCCCCCATCGTTGCTCCAGATGTGACAGAGAAACTGAAAGAGCCATTGGTGGTCAAGGCTGGGAAGCCGGTGACAGTGAAGATCCCTTTCCAGAGCCACCTCCCCGTTCAGGCTGCCTGGAGGAAAGACGGGGCCGAGTTGGCGGGCAGCAGCCACGGGGGGGCCCAGGTGGCCCTGGGGGATGGCTACACGCGGCTGTGCCTTCCCAGTGCAGGCAGGAAGGACAGTGGCCAGTACAGCGTGGTGCTGAGGAGCGAGGGAGGCTCCATGAGGGCTGAGCTCACCCTGCAAGTCATAGGTGCCAACCCTAGCCTTCTCCCCAACCAAGGTCCCCGGGATCCCAGGGCCTTTCTGCCAGCAAAGGCAGGTCCAGGGCATGGTCTCTGCTGATTCCCATCCCCATTTGCATGCTATTTAAGATCCAAAGCCACCCCTACCTGTCCTCCCTTCCCTCACCATACTGGGTATGAAGAAGCAGTTTCAATGAACGGGACTGGGTTCCTGCTAGGGGAGGACCTGGTTGTACTGATACCAGCCCTAATACACTGGGCCCCAGGGAAGTTGCTGAGGTGGGATGGTGGCCCCAGCTTAAGTGCCAGCGAGGCAGGACAGCTACGTCCTGGAGGCTCAGCCAATGCCCATCACAGACACTGGGTGGTGGAGCTGGGTGCAGGCTGGCGCATCCTAGGACACACCGGTGTGTGTATATGTGTGTGTGTGTGTGTGTGTGTGTGTGTGTGTGTGTGTGTGTGTGTGTTGAGGAGGTCAAGACCAGGAACACCTGGCTGTCTCAGGAAACATGTGTCCCTCTGGGTAGTGGTCAAGGCTCTCTGGGTAGTCCACCCTTGCAAGCTTGTCCACTGACGAGGGGGAAGACCAAATGGGCTCCCCTCCTCTTTCTCTGACTCCCTTCTCCTCCTGCTCCTCTCTGTGGGTCCCCAGACAAACCCCAGCCCCCACAGGGCCCCCTGGAGGTGCAGGACTGCCACGGGGCTGGTGTCTGTCTTCGCTGGCGGCCCCCGAGAGATGACGGGGGCCAGGCTGTGGAGCGCTACGTGGTGGAGAGGCGACAGGCTGGCAGGAGCACTTGGCTGAAGGTGGGCGAGCCCGCCCCAGACAGCACCACCTTCACGGACGCGGGCGTGGAGCAGGGCAGGAAGTACACCTTCCGCGTGCGGGCCGTGACCTCGGAGGGGGCTGGAGAGGCCCTGGAGTCTGAGGAGGTGCTGGTGGCTCCTGCGGGTGAGAGAAAGGCTGTGGCTGGAGGTGGGAACTCTTTCGGCTGCCCTTGTGCCCAGAGGCCAGGCAGGTCTGCCCCTGAGGCTGAGAAGCCCTGTAGAGCACAGGGGGAGCACCTTCTCTCAGCTCCATTGGGGATCTGGCAGCCAGGTGGGGAAATGAGATTGACAGGGTATGAAGGAGTGCGGAAGGTCCTGGATGGAGGTGGGCACCCTTCTTCATCAGATGCCCCTAGTCTGGAACGTCCTGTCGAGGACCTCGGAAACAGCTCTAGACTCTGAGGCCAAAGTGCCTCCTCTGTCCCTTCATTCCTTCCCCAGAGCAGCCAGAACAGTGTTCCAGAGCAGGCTAAGTCTGTCCTGACACTCTCCAGGAAAGAAAAGGATGTAGCCCTGCTCCCAGATGCCCCTGCCTTCTACCCTAGGACCTCCCCATGAGCTGGCACCTTGGGCTGCGCCAGCCCCTGGCTGACCCAGGCCTGCTCTGTCCCCAGCACTCCTGGGGCCGCCCTCCAGCCCAGCCATCCTGTCGGCCTCCAGCCAGGCCATCACCCTGACATGGACGGCACCTCGGGGTCCTGGCAGTGCACACATCCTGGGCTACCTGATTGAGAAGCGCAAGAAGGGGAGCAGCACCTGGACGGCAGTGAACGACCAGCCCGTGTCTGGTGAGCAGACCTGAGGGTGCTCCTCACTGTCCCCGCTCCGGGCTGCCCCAGGTCCCCTCCTGGTGCTCCCAGGCTTTGGCATTGTCAGTCCAGATTGGTTTAATACAGTGGGTCTTATAGGGAGCATGTGGAGATATCTGGGGCCATTTTTTGATTGTCACAACTGGTTGGGGAGCAAATGGTACTGGCATCGAATGCGAAGAGGCCAGAAAAGCTGCTAACCACCCTCCAATACACAAGAGCCCCTCCAATAAAACCAAAGAATTATGTGGCAAAAACCATCAATAGTGCGGAGGTTGAAGAACCTGGTTTAATAGAAATCCCGGGCGGGAAGATGAAAGTGTTAGCCTTGGCCCCTCTACTGCTGGCCTTGGCCTTGGGCAGCCCACTTCCAATCTAGATCTCGGTACCCTCATCTGTAAAGTGGAAAGGGGTGTCCCCTGACCCCCTAAGTAGCTTCGTAAGAAATAACTGCTTTTTGAGATCAGAAAGAACTTGGAAAGGCCAAAGGCTTGGGCGGTTGCTGAGAAGGCCCTCGATAACATGTTGCGTGTCTGGGCCCTGCATGCTGTGGAAGCCAAGGTTTGTGGAGGAAAGGATGAGCTCACAACGAGTGGTCGGTCGTGGTCGGAAGGCCTGGCTCCCGGTCATGGCTGTGATACTTAGTAGCGGCAGCTCCTCGGGGCCTCATGTTCTCATCTCTGGAAAAAGGGAGATGAACCAAGGGCATCCTTCTGACTTCACTAGTGACTGGGCTTCGTTTACATATAACAGCTCTGTAAGGTAGGGCAAGCCAGGGAGATTCAAGTGCTTGTCCCAGACACATGGCAAATTAGTAGCAGAACCAGACGGGGACTCGGGACCCTGACACCTTGAACAGTGCTCTCTTTGCCATAGAGAGATCTGTCACTTCTGGCTGGCTAGATGGTGGGAGACATCTCCCTCTTGCCTGGTCCCACCAAGGCGGGGCTAACATGGGGTGCGCTCTTCACAGACAGGAGGTACACTGTGACGGACCTGCGGAAGGGCTGTCAGTATGAGTTCCGGGTCACAGCTGTGACTCCTTCAGGCCCCGGAGAGCCTGGGCCCCCATCGGAGGCAGTCTTTGCTCAGGACCCCATGAGTAAGTCGGGCACCAACCCAGGGTGGGGGTGGGGTAGGGGGTGAGCACGGGATAGTTCTGAAGTCAGTGAGACAGGGCAGGAGGTCACAGGTCAGGAGGAAATGGTCAGGAGGGCTGGAAGATAAAGGTTGAAAGGCTGCTAGGTGAGGTATATCTTAGAGACCCTAAGTTGAAGTCAAAGAGGCCCAGAGGCCAGGTAGTGGGAACTAGAAGACTCCTAAAGATCATTCTTTGGCTTCTGAGAAAGTCAGTCCCCAAGCTGGCCCATGTGACCCAGTCTTATAACCATCCTCACCTCCAGTGAGAAGGTTTCATGCCTTGAGGGTCAGGTAAGAGGGAAAGCTCAGCATTAGCTCCCTATCCAAGGAATATGGCTCATCACCTACTAGGTGGCCAGCATTGTGTCGGGAACGAGTTGTGACTGTCCTGGTCTTTGTCTTTGAGAAACCAACAGTTTAGCACTGCAATTCCCTATCTGTGGTCTCAGGAACATCAGAGAGACGACAATAGACACTCTCAGATTGGAAGAGACAGCAAAAGGGTCTAAGGTGTCTCTTGACAGCAAAGGTGTGGGTGACATGAGCCCATGATATTTCCCAGTCCTGCAGGAAAGAAACCTGTCTCACTAATCCAAATCTCTCAAAATCCAGTAAAGAATATACTTTTTGTTTGTTTTGCAAAGCTCCTATTAAAAACCTCTTTCCAAGGCATAGGACTTGGAAAATGCTGCTCTATATGCCTCACCCCTTTCTGAGCCTACCAGTGGCAAGTCACCAGGGAGGAGTACCTTTCTGGCACTTGTTGGATCGGCCAGGTGATAGGCCGACTGAATGAATCCAACAGGAATAGAACATTTCTAAGTGCAACTGTTCCAGTGGTATCTAAGTTTTAGTACTAGGAAGGCCAGAGAGTGGAATAGAGGGTTGGAGGAAGAAAGCAGGCCCATGCATCTTTTTCTTGCAAGTAGGCCAAATCTATCCTATTTGGATAGGAAATGTCTAACCGCAGCCACAACCGTGAATGCATTTCTTAGATTCCTGCTACTGAGCAAAGTCCATGCACTGGCAACAACACCTAAGAACGTATTAGAAATGCAGAATCTCAGACCTTACCTCAGACCTACTGAGTCAGGATCTGTGCTTTTAACAAAATCCCCAGGGGACTTGTATACTAATTCAAGGTTGAGAAACACTCTCCTAGCCCAATGGTTGTCAAACTTCACTTTGTATTTAGAGGCACCTGGGGAGCTCTTACAAGTCTCCACGCCTAGGCAGCACTCTAGACTAATTAAATCAGAATCTCTGGGACTGCTATCCTGCTGTCAGTATTTTTAAGCTCCTCAAGCGAGTCCAATATGCAGCCAGGCTTCAGAGCCAGAGCCCCAGACTATTGTGCAATTTCTACAGTTCTTTCCCATACATCACGCAACACATTGTGCCTTTTGCTTGTTCCAAAACTCCTGTGAGTTTTGTTGTTCCCATTTAACAGATGGGAAGCAGGAAGTTTGCTAGAGTGCCTCAGAGGCAATCCCCACTAAGAGTTTACAGTTTAGAATAAAAAGAGCCAGGGAGGTGGTGCAATGGAGCTCCAGTGCAGCCCGTGCCACGTGGGCACTGTGCACCGTGATCCTAGTTACTCAGGAGGCTGCGGCAGGAGGATTACAGGTTCAAGGCCAGCCCGACAACTTAGTAAGACCCTGTCTCAAAATAAAAATAAAAGGGACCGAGGATGTAGCTCAGTGGTAGAATGCCCTTGGGTTCAATTCCCAGTACAACTATAAACAAACAAACAAACAAACAACAGCAAAATAGCCAGGTATGGTGGCACATGCCTATGACTCCAGTACTTGGGAGGTTGAGATAGGAGGATCGAAGGCAGGTTCAAGGCCAGCCTTAGCAATTCAGCAAAGACCCTGTTTCAAAATAAAAATTAAGCCGGGCGTGGTGGCGCACGCTTGTAATCCCAGCATTCGGGAGGCTGAGACCGGAGGATCCGGGTTCGAGGCCAGCCTCAGCTACCTAGTGAGGCACTCCAGAACTTAGTGAGACCCTGTTTCAAAATAAAGAATAAAAATAGGGCTGGGGGTATAGCTCGGAGGTAGAATGCCCCTGAGTTCAATCTCCAGTACCGCAAAAAAAAAAAAAAAAAAATTAAAAAAAAAATAGGGCTGGGGGTTCTAGCTCAGAGGTAGAATGTCCTTGGTTTCAATCTGTAGTACCACAATAATGAAAGAAAGAAAAGGAACGAAGGAAGAGAGGAGGGAAGGAAGGAAGGACGGAAGGAAGGAAGGGAAGGAGGGAGGGAGGGAGGGAGGGAGGGAGGAAGGAAGGAAGGAAGGAAGGAAGGAAGGAAGGAAGGAAGGAAGGAAGGAAGGAATAAAAAGACAGAATTCTAGTCTTCAGGGATAATGGAGTCTAAGAGGTTATCAACAAAAAATACCAGTTTTCAAGAGTCACAGAGAAAAGTTAGAAGAAGGGGGCTGGCATGTTGGTGAATGAGTGGAATGAAGTGGGGAGGATTCCTGGAGGAGGTAGGAGGCCTGGGGTCTGCAGAGTACAGGAGAGAGGAAGAGTTGGGTTCCAGGTAGGTGCTTTAGAAATTACTAAATGAAAGGATTGCTAAGTGAAAGCAAGTCCCAGTCTCCCACGGGAAGGCTAATGAATGTCCACCCTGAGTGGCCTTTGTCAGGAGAGGTCCTTGCCATCCTGACATTCCCATGGCGCTTGGCCAGTACCCCCAGGGCCCGTGCGGGATCTCCAAGTCACGGACACAACGTACTCCAGCATCAGCCTGAGCTGGGTGGGGCCCGATGCCCAGGATGGGGATGAAGCCCAGGGGTATGTGGTGGAGCTGTGTGGCTCTGACAGTCTCCAGTGGAGCCCCTGCCACGTGGGCACCGTGCTGGGCACCACCTTCACAGCCAAGGGCCTTCGGCCCCGAGAGGGCTACTTTGTGCGTGTGACAGCAGTTAACGACGGGGGTCACAGCCAGCCCACTGCCCTGGATGCATTAGTGCACGCCGCACCTGTTACTGGTGAGTGCCACCCTGAGCCCTGCAGGTGCTTCCCAAGAGGGGCTGCTGATGTATGTGCTGAGCCAGGATCCTCTTCCCCAGCTCCTGTGTGCTCGGCATTGGCTAGGCAGGCCCTTTTTAGAAATGTTTTCTCATTACAATGATCCTACCAGATTAATGTTTTTTTTTTTTTTTAAACCCTCAACTTACAGAGATAGAAACTGAGGTCCAAGGTACTGTGCTATGGTCTCACCATGAGGCAGAGCCAGGATTTAGAACAGGCGACTCTAATGCCTAAGTACTGCTCAGCTCAGGCAGTTAGTGATCACGGTGGAATGAGCCCCAGCCCCCTCATCAAAAGGTGGACTGTCTTCCCCTTTGGGCCGTAGTCACTAGAATTGGCTGACCTGCCTCTGACCTACCTGGACACTGGACCATCCCAGCTGACCCTAGTTATCACCATGACCACTGGGAGTCAAATCAGTGAGACGCACACAGCACCTAGAGCCCAGAGTCTCAGAACCTTGTCCTGGCTCTGTCCCAAACTCATTGTGGCCCCAGGCAGGTCGCTTCCAGTCTCAGATGCCTGGTTATCTCTTCTGTAGAACAAAAGAGCTAGACCGTTTGTCTCTTACTATCTATCCCAGCCTAGCCCTAAGTCTCTCCTACCGTTTCCCTATCTCAGCTCTTGTCCCTCTCCCGAAAGCATGTCTCCGCCAACTCCTGGGGCTCCGGCTCCCCGGCTTCAGGTCTCCAGTCTGATGGGATCTTAGCAGCACTTAGACAGGCCCAGCCCCGTCCCGTCCCCCTGCCTCCCTAGCTTGGTGACCTGGGGCTGGGGATCACCCACAGAGGAGGTGATGAGCCATCTTGTGTATTCCAGTCTGCCCCAAGTTCCTCATGGACTCCAGCACAAAGGACTCGCTGACGGTCAGAGCTGGGGACACCATTCGTGTACCTGTCGCCTTCGAAGTGAGTGTATCTAGAAGGTTCGGGGAAGGGAGTCCAGAGTGGCCAAGGGAGCCAGATGGCTCTCTGGTTTTCTTTTCCTTTTTTATCCTTTTTGGGCTGTGGTCAGTGAAATCAGGCCAGATGTAAGGAAGGAGATGGGTCCTCCTTAAAGGGGCACCGCGTCCCTGGCCACTAGGTGGCCATTCTGCTCCTTGTGCCGTACACAAACTCCTCTAGTGGTAGTCTTAGGTACTGCACCTCCAAACTAGGGCTCTCACTTTCCCCCACCCCTCTAAGTCTGGGAATTCAGGGGGCCTGTGGTGTGCATAATCCACTTTGACTTAAGAATGTATTTTTTCGCAAGCACATGACCTTATCTGAGTCAGGAGGATCCTCAAACTACACCAATACCAACTGACTCTATGTACAGCCTAACTGTAGTGTGGTGGTTCAGATTATGTCATCACTCACCAGGTGTTTGACTTTGGACAAGTGCTTTTTTTCTTTTTTCTTTTTTGTACTAGGGATTGAACCCAGGGAATTCTACCTCTGAGATATACCCCTATCCCTTTTTTATTTTTTATTTTGAAGTAGGATCTCACTAAGTTGCTGAGGGTCTTGCTTAGTTGCTGAGGCTGGCTGGCCTCAAACCTACCATCCTCCTGTCTCAGTCTCTCAAGTACTGGGATTATAGGCATGTGTCACCATGCCCAGCTACACAAATATTTTAACCTTTCTGTATTTCAATTTCCTTACCTTTCAAATGGGGATAATAATAACCTATCTCAAAGGGTTGTTCTGAAGAATCAAGGAATTAATATAGTGAAAGCATATAAACAGAGCCTAGCATTTGGCATGTGCCAGTGTGTATTACTTTTATAAAAATAAAGATACTGCTACTAATTATTATTAAAATCATCCTCATCCTCATTTGGATGGGACACTCATAGGTGTGGAGCCAGATTCAAATGCAGATCTGCCTTACTCTAAGTTACACGTTCTTACCTAGTAGACCATAGACTGTCAGATGCACACAGCACTCACTCTGTCCTGGGCCCTGCTCTCTGTGCCTCCCTTGTATTGGTAGCTCCTTAATCCTCAGAACACTCCCACGAGGCACGTCCCTGTGAGTATCCCCAGCGTGCCCAGTGTCGAGGGGCCCACAGGCAGCAGACAGGACAGTCATCCAGCACCTGGACTATTCCCCCCGTCCTGGCCAGGGTCACCAGAGTTCTAGGCCAGACCACCATAGTCTCCTGCAGTCTCTTCCTATTGTAAGGATTCCCAAGTCACCCCCAACCTGGTCTTGGGTACCAGGGTGCTGAACCCTCCCCTCCTGTGAGCCCCTGCTCACTTCCACCCAGGGCCCCACCATGTGACTCCAGAGCCAGCGACATTTTCCTGCTCAGCATTGCACAGAAGCATCTCATTGCTGACAGAACACAACACAAGCTTCTGCATGTGGGGTGCTGGGGTTTTCCTGGCTTCTCTGCCAGCTTCCTTTCCTGTCCTTATACCCCACAACTCATCAGCACCTCTCCACCAGCCTGAGTCTAAACAGGCACTTGCCCATCGCAGTGTGTCTGCTCAAACATTGCTCCTTCTAGAATGTTCTCACTGTCTAGCTTAGGCCCAGCGTAAGGGCCATCCCTTCCACCAAACTTCCTCTCCTCAACAGTTCCTTCCTTTCATTCCCCAGGCCACTCCCATGCCTGAGGTGACCTGGATGAAGGATGGCCTGCCCTTGCCCCAAAGAAGTGTGACCACCACCAAGGACGGCCTCACCCAGCTTCTGATTCCCTCGGCCAGCCTCTCGGACAGTGGCCGCTACACTGTGCTGCTGAGGGACCTTCAGGGGAAGGAGGCTGCCTACCACTTCCTCATCAGGGTGGCCGGTGAGGCAGGCCTGGCTCTGGGCTCCCGTCACCGGCTCGTCCATGCACCGGGCCTGATTATCAAGGGCACACACTGTCTACTCTTCTTCTGTGCTTAAAGGACAGAGGGAGGGTCTCTGAAGGGCTTTCATTGTCCTTCTGACTCAGGACACTAGGGACAGAGACACCAACCTCAATTCACTTAGCCTTCACATGGAGTCAATGAGCAAAAGTGGTCCCCACCATCGCAGTGAGGGAAAGACCCCATGGGAAGAACTATGTGTGTCCTATACAAGATAAAGATTGCCCTCCTCCGATCACCTCTCACGCAGCCCCCACCCTGGAGGAGTCCCTGGATACTCAGAAATAACAAAACAGACTAACACTGGGTTTGGGGGGAAGGGTCTGTAACTTGATGTTGTAAAAGTCCCTACCTCCGTCCATGTCCTATGTCATTTTACCTAGACACTGAAGTCAGTTAAAGAATAGTCTTTGGGGAGATATTTTCCACCCTCTAGAGATAACAGGGCAGCCTTGCCCCAGCTCCCTCTGGCTCCAGTCACCTGCCTGGCAAGTTTGCATTCCTCAGGACCCCCAGAAAACCCGGGGGCCTGGAGGGCTCGGCAGAAACCCGGCCGGTTCTACTGCAGTGCGCGCTCCCTCTGCTCTGTCTCCTGCAGCGTGCCCACAAGCACCCGGGCCCGTCCGCCTGCAGGAGAACGTTCCGGGGACAGTGACTGTGCAGTGGGAGCCCTCTCCAGATGAGGTCCAGGGCATCCCCCTGCACTACGCGGTGCTGACACGCTCCACATCTCATGGCTCTTGGCACGAGGTGGCTGACCGCGTCCACACCGACCACTTCACCCTCCTGGGCGTCCTCCCCGGCCACGAGTACCACTTCCGAGTGGTGGCCAAGAACGAGCTGGGCACCAGCCAGCCCTCGGACACCAGCCAGCCCTGGTGCCTCCCCCGGCAGCGAGGTGAGGGTCCCCTGGGTAAGGAGGAGCCTGGCTGGCCGCACTCTTCAATGAGTTGTTGAACCCCAGGATGGCAGGGTGTGCGGGGGTGGGGGCAGAAAGACAAATGGCTGGCTGGACCCAGGGTCCAACCAGAGACAAAGCCATCACTCTTCCCCTCTGCTGCCCGATGCCCACCTCTGATGTCTACAGTGTCCCGTCTCAGGGTGGGTCCCTTGGGGTGCAGAATGAGTCGGGCTATGGGTGTGTGGGTGTCTGGGATGCCTTTGGGTAGATTTCTCAAAAGCAAGCGTCTGGCAATAATGTAAATAGAAATTAATATTTCCACAAAAACAAAGTATATTTTACACTCAAATAGATGACCTTAAAAGAGGTCACTAGAAAAAAAATTATAAAATCAAGTGGATGATTTCATCTCTATAAAATACAGAAATATCTAGAAGGTTCTACACCAAAATAATAGCTGCAGTCATCTACAAGTAGGGAGAGATTATGGTTAGTTCTTGTTCTTACTTCTTTTGATTCTCTGTGTGATCTAATTTGTCCACCGTGAATATGTGTTAGCTTGTCGTTAAACAAACAAGAATTTTAGGATAAAAGCAACAAGCCCAAATGCTCGGGTAAGATACGGCGGAAGGCCCAGGCAAGGCCATAGCGGTACCAGGAGCTTTCTGTGGACCGAGGCCTTCCTCGATTCCTGACCCTCCTCCCTCTCACCCCGGCTTTCCCCACAGACAGATTCACAGTGAAGGCTCCAAGCTTCCGGGAGCCGGACCTGAGCCAGAAGCCCCGGTTCCTGGTGGCGCTTCGGACCCACCTGCTGCCGCAGGGCTGCGAGTGCCGCATGACCTGTGCCGTGCAGGGCTCGCCCCGGCCCCGCGTCACCTGGCTCAAGAACGGCCAGAGCCTGGAAGGGAACCCAGCAGTGTACAGCACCGACATGCTGGGCGTGTGCTCCCTCGTTATCCCCAGCGTCTCCCCTAAGGACAGCGGCGAGTACAAGGCTGTGGCTGAGAACCCCCTGGGCCAGGCTGTCAGCACCGCCACCCTCATCGTCACAGGTACTGGTGGCTGCCCTGGCAGTGGGCCAAGCTGGCAGGGGTGTGGGGAGGAGAGGCAGAGGACAGCCACCTGCCCGTCTCCAGGGAGCCCTCGAGGGCCTCACCTCTAGAGTGATTCCGCTGAGGGCCAGAAGCTTCCCTGCCCGGCTCCAGGTCAACACTGTTATCTAACCCGGCCATCATGGCCCTCCTGGGCCTTGATTTACCCATTCATAAAATGAAGCATTAGACAAATGAGCAACTCTTGACTTCGGGGGGTACGTACTTCTCGCTCAAGTATCCCCCGGTGGCTTTCTATGCTTCAGGATGAGAGATAAGAGGCTTTCTCTGTGTGCCCTTTCACGCATATGTCCAGGTGTGAACATTTAGTGTCTGAAAAAAAGGCTATGCTAACTCTCTCACTGGTGGTCAAATAATGTATGTTAAGGAGAACATTTTCCCCCAGTGATATTTAAAACATCTTATATTTTGCGGTACTGGGGATTGAACTCAGGGGCATTCTACCTCCGAGCTATACCCCCAGCCCTATTTTTTATTCTTTATTTTGAAACCGAGTCTTACTAAGTTGCGGAGTGCCTCACTAGGTAGCTGAGGCTGGCCTCGAACCCGGATCCTCCGGTCTCAGCCTCCCGAATGCTGGGATTACAAGCGTGCGCCACCACACCTGGCTTAAAACATCTTATATTTTGAATACAAAAAATAAACAAGTAAGCCGGGCGTGGTGGCGCACGCTTGTAATCCCAGCATTTGGGAGGCTGAGACCGGAGGATCCGGGTTCGCGGCCAGCCTCAGCTACCTAGTGAGGCACTCTGCAACTTAGTGAGACCCGGTTTCAAAATAAAGACTAAAAAATAGGGCTGGGGGTATAGCTCGGAGGTAGAACGCCCCTGAGTTCAATCCCCAGTACCACAAAAAAAAAAAAAAAAAAAAAAAAAAAAAAAAAAAAAAAAAAAAAAAAAAAAAACAACAAGTAACTCCTAAACATTTTGGGTTACTCGGAATTGACCTTTGTGCAAAAAAAAATGGCCCCTCAGCACTGGACCAGAGCAGTGCCCACGGCATCTGTGTCAAGCTGCTTAGGACACCACTCTCAAAGTGCCCCATCACTGTGTGTACACACACCACCCTGAAACAAGTGGGTGTTTGGGATAGGTATGGGTGCCTGAGGGAACGACTGTGCCCAAGCTCAGAGAGCGTGTGGTGCCTCTGGATTTGAGCCCGTGCCCGCTGATGCCGAGCCTACAGAGCTAGCTAACCCCACGACCTGCTGCGTTCCCCTCTGGACAGGTGTGGGAGGGGCAGTTGTCCCTTCTGGTCCAGCTGGAATATCCTGTATCTTGCAGAACCTAACCCTTAGCCCCGCCCTACCCTGGCATGGCCCTGCCTGGCCCCATGGCCATGGGACAGATGACAGATCTCTGAAGAAGATCTCCCGACAATCACGCTGACCTGGGGAGCCAATCCAAGTCCCAGAAGAATGGAGTCCATGCCCTGAGCCCCGGGAAGAGGAGTGACGGGGCTTCAGGGGAGGCTTGGCCAAGAGGACACAGGGAAGGGAAACAAGGGTAGAAGAGTTGGTCCCAAGCTAAGCCACTGAATCTCCCCTGCCCTGGCACCTGGGTTCTTTTCCTCTCCACTTCAGATCTGGAGAAAACCCATCTGCAGGATGCTCTTTGGTTGCCTAGGGAGGGTGGGAACAGCTGAGCCTCCATGACCCCGCACACAAGGGCATCCAGAGCCTGTGTGTGTGCGGTGGTGTGTGTGTATGGGGGAGGGGGCATGCTTTCTGGACTTTCCTTCATTAAAACAATCTAAGAAAGTTAAATCCTTTGCAAATTGACTTGAGGCCGGTGCGTACAGAAAAGATCTCAAATCAAAGGTTTTATTTCTAACAGACTTCTGTTGGGAGGCTGGGCAGGCCCTAGCTCTAGGGAAATGGGATGAGAATTGGAATGTCTTTTGACCCAGTTAGTTGCAAGGACATTAAAGAAAGGTTAGAAGGTCTTTGTGGCAGAGGTATCTCTTCCTCCTGGGCCAGGCCTCTTGCATGTCTCTGTTCTGCAAACATCCTGGGAGCAGCAAAACTGGTGGACCCCAGGTGGTATATATGTGGGGATCACAGATCCAGTTGCCTAAGTGTGTCATATGATTGTCCCTCCCTGGGCCAAAAACGGTCTGGGTTGGGGAGACTCCTACTCCAGGATCTGCTCTGTGGGCCCCTTCAGGGGGATGAGACCACTAAGTACATGAAGAGTCACTTTCACCCAGGGCTCTGTGGGGCCCCCTCACCTCCTCTGCAGTCCATTCCCCATGTCACAGGTGGTCCTGGGACTCCTGGAAGCACATCTGTGATACCTACCATCCCCTCCAGAACACTCTCCCTCCTCCATCTTCAAGGCATGGCCAGGCACCCTGAGGTTCCCAGGACACTGGAGTTTGCAAGGCTAGAGAAAGGAAGGAGCCCTGGGGAAGGTCAAATCCCCCCACACCCAGGATGTCAGCTCCTGAGCCTCGCAGGTCACCAGTCTGCTCCTTACTCTCTCTACTCAGATCCTGGGTTCTGCTTTCCACTACCTCCCCTTGCTCAAAACACCTTCCCAACAAGTGGGAATATGTGGCCAAGGGGAGCTTCCTGAGTGGGACAGTCAATTGTCCACCCAAAGTAGACCGAGAGTATTCCTTAGAGGCAGATGACCTTTACAGGCTAAGTTTATTCTATCCCTTACCAAAGAAACTGTGACAGCCATCTTCCTTGGAATTTCTCCTGCTGGCTCCATGCTGCTGCCACCGCAGGCCAAAACTGGGACCATAGGAAAAGAAGGAAGTTCTTAGAAATGGGTGGCAGAGGCTGGATACCTCAGCCCACACAGAGCTTCTTGAACATGCTTTCCATGCTGTGGGGTCCTGGAGGAGGGGAGGGCGGGGCGGCAGGCCTGTAGCCTGTGGGTTCAGAAGCGGGGAGGGAAGGGGGTTTGCACAGAGGAGTGACCAGCGCTCATGACCTGCCTGGCCCTGAACAGAGGCTCCCAGAGCAAGGAGGAGAGGAGAGACCTTCCTATACAGAGAGAGAGAGAGAGAGAGAGAGAGAGAGAGAGAGAGAGAGAGAAGGCTGGCCTTCCCAGGAGACACAAGGACAAATGGCTTCATAAAACACATTCACTCCCTCGATGACCCTGAACAGGCTCACAAAGACGTGGAGGGAGAGGCGAAGATGACCATGACATGGGTCCTACCCACAAGGGACCCATGGCAGGGAAGCCTTGTATGCCAAGAGCTGTAACACAGGGTATCCAATGGCACGCTCTCCCAGAGGGCACCTAGAAAGCCCCGAGGACTCAGAAGAGAGAGGCTGTAGCCAAGAGCCTCAAGAAGGCTCCCTGAAGCAGTCACTCCTCAAAGCCTCCGTAGAAAGTGGCCGGGCAGGCGGGCTGGAGGCAGGAAAGCACAGACAGGCTCAACGGCTGGTGAGCGGGTAAGAGTGGACAACTCAGGTGACCCATGCAGCCCTCACAGCCCTTTGGTTGAACACCAAAAGGAAACATTCCTGGGCCTAGCGTGTGTGTGTGTGTGTGTGTGTGTGTGTGTGTGTGTGTGTGTGTGTTGTGGACATGCAGAGTTTCTGCCCTTGGAGCTTGGGACGTGGGAAGCAGTGGTCTGTTTGTGGTGGACAGCAGAGGGCTAGTCTCCTGAGGCAAGCAAGGTCACTGTCCCTGGGAGGGGCTGGCACACTTGCCTAACCAGGGCACAACAGAAAGCAAAAGGAGTGCTCACGTTTTCACTTATTTCTACACGAAGCCCTTGCCAGTCAAGTGTGTGGGATCTGAGTGTGAATTTTAGGTTTTGAAGACTAGTTCTGCTACTCGTTTTGTGATCTCTAGCAATTCTTTAACCTGTCTACACCTGGTTCCTCAATTATGAATTAAGAGTTGCCTAACCCAAGGTCATAATGATTTTCTCCTCCAAGTTTTATAATTTTAATTATTATATTTCAGTGTATCCATTTTGAATCTCTCTCTCTCCCTTCTTTTTTCTCTTTCTTCCTGGGGATTGAACCCAGGGGCACTCTATCACTGAGCTATACCCCCAGCCCTTTTTAAAATTTTTTTCTTTTGAAACTGTCTCACTAGTGGCTGATGTTGATTTCAAACCCACAATCCTCCCGTCTCAGCCTCCTAAGTACTGGGATTATAGGCATGTGACATCACATTGGCTACCCCTAGTCCTTTAAGTTTTTTTTTTTTGAAACAGGGTCTCACTAAATTGCTGAGGCTGAACTCAAACCTGTGACTCTCCTGTCTCAGCCTCCCAAGCATTGGGATTACAGGTGTGTGCCACTATGCCTGGCTCATTGTAATTAAATATGTTGAAAGCATTCTTTTTAAAGTCAGAAGCAAAACAAAATGGCCATTTATAGTTAATATTGTACTGGCTCCTAGCTGGTGCAACACACACACACACACACACACACGAATTGGAAAAAAATCTGGCATTATTTGTACATAGCATGATGCCATATAAGAAATGCAAGAGTATCTAAATTATGCATATTAACAAAAGAATTTAATAATACTTTAAGGTAAGTAATATATATGAATATTTTATACTTCCATAAACAACTGCAATCAATTAAAAATTTTAGCTTTAAAAAGATAATTTTGGATAGCAACAAATATATGAAATACCTAGGAATAGATCTAATAAAAGATATACAAAATCTACATGGAGAAATTACAAAACTTGTCCGATGGATTTCCAGCTGAATTCTACAAAACCTTTACAGAATAACTAAACCGAATACTTCACAAGTTATTCCATGAAATTGAAAGAGATGGAATTCTTCTAAGCTTCTTCATGAGACCAGTATCACATTAATACCAAAACTAAACAAAGACACCACAAGAAAAGAAAATTACAGACCAATATCATTGATGAACATAGATGCAAAAATTCTTAACAATGTACTAGCCATGCTCATTCAAAACCACATCAAGAAAATTGTACACCACAACCAAGTTGGTTTCATTCCAGAAAAGCAAGGCTGGTTCAATATATGCAAATCAATACATGTTATTCACCACATAAATAGAACCAGGGACAAAAATCACACAATCATCTCAATAGATGCTAAAAAAGCATCTGACAAAATCTAACACCTAGTCATGTTAAAAAAACACTGCAGAAAATCAGAATAGAAGGAATGTACCTCAACATCATTAAGGCAACATACAATAAACTCGAAACCAACATTATATTGAACACGGAAAAACTGCGGGAATTCCTTTTAAAATCAGGAACAAGACAAGGATGCCCATTATCACCACTCTTTTTCAGTATAGTCCTTGAGATTCTTGCCAGAGCAATAAGACAAGAGAAGGATATCAAATGAATTCAAACAGGAAAAGAAGAATTAAATTATTTTTATTTGCAGATGACATAATTCTGTATTTAGAAGACCCAAAGAACTAAATCAAAAGACTATTAGAGATGATTAACAAATTCAGCAAAATAGTGGGATACAAAATCAACTTAAAATAATTAGTAGCTTTTCTATATGCCAACTATGAATCCACTGAGAAAGAAATCCAGAAAACAATTCCATTCACAATAACCTCAAAACTAATAAAATACCTAAGAAAAACCTAACCAAGGAGGTAAAAGACCTCTATAATGGAAATTATAAAACATAAAGAAATAAATTGAAGAAGATCTTAGAAGATAGACATCTTCTAAGATGCTCTTGGATAGGCAGAATAAATATTATCAAAATGGCCATTCTATCAAAAGTGATCTTCAGACTCAATGCAATTCCTATCAAAATACCAATGTCATTCTTCATAGATCTAGAAAAATCAGTCATAAATTTCATATGGAGAAACAAAAGACCTATAATAGACAAAGCAATTCTCAGCAATAAGAACTATGCATGAGGCATCACAATTCCTGATTTCAAATTATACTACAGAGCTGTGTTAATAAAAACAGCATGGTATTGGCACAAAGACAGACACATAGAGCAATGGAACAGATAGAAGATACAGAAACAAATACATACACTTACAGCAAATTAATTTGTGACAAAGGTACCAGACACATAAGTTGGAGAAAAGACAGCATTTTAAACAAATGGTGTTGGGAAAACTGGTTATCCATTTGTAGAAAAACGGAACTAAATCCTTACCTCTCACCCTGCACAGAAGTCAACTTGAGATGGATCAAAGACCTGGAAGTTAGACCAGAGACTGTGAAGCAACTAGAGGAGGGCATAGGTCTAACACTCCAACATATAGGCACAGGCAGAAACTTCCTCAACAAGACCCCCAAAGCTCAGGAAATTAAAACAAGAATTAATAAGTGGGGTGGCATTAAACTAAAAAGTTTCTGCACATCAAAGGAAACCATCAAGTCTAAAGAGAAAGCCTATGGAATGGGAGAAGATCTTTACCAGCTATCCCTCTGATAGAGGACTAATATCTAGAATATACAAAGAACCCAAAAGACTTTACACTACAAAAACAAATAACCCAATCCAGAAATGGGCAACTGAATTGAATAGACAATTCATGAAAGAAGAGATACAAATGGCCAATAGATACATGAAAAAAATGTTCAACATCATTGGCAATTAGGGAGATGCAAATCGAAACTACATTGAGATACCATCTAACTCCAATCAGAATGACAATCATCAAGAACTCAAATAACAATAAATATTAGTGAAAATGTGGGGAAATAGGAACTCTTCTACACTGTGGGTGGAATTGCAAACTAGTTCAGCCGCTATGGAGATCAGTGTGGTGATTCCTCAGAAAACTGGAAATGGATCTGCCATGTGATCTACTCTGGGTATCTTTCCAAAGGATCTGCACTCAGAGAACTACAGTAATATATGCATACCCTTGTTCATAGTAGCACAATTCACAATAGCCAAATTATGGAACCAACCTAGGTGTCCATCAACAGATGAATGGATTACAAAATTGTGGGAAATACACACAATAGAATTCTACTTAGCAATAAAAAAGAACAAAATTATGTCATTTGCAAGAAAATGGAAGGACCTGGAAAACATGTTAAGTGAGATTAGCCAGTCACAGAAAGTGAAGGATCATATGTTTTCTCTAACATGCGCAAGCTAGGGAGTAGTTGGGATACCAGAGGGACCCCAGTTAATGGAGGAGAAATCTCAGTGGAGCCAGGGAGATAGTATAAGGGAAGGGGAAGACTGAGGATCATTAATGGAAATACTACCACCAACTGTGTGTACATAAGTGAATATATCAATTTCAGTCTCAGTACTTTGTATTGAGAAGGGAGGAAATGGGGAGGCTAGGGGGGCCAGGAAGTGCTGTGTGCATGTATGTCACTGCCAACATGATTTTTATCTTGAGACAGGTCTAAGTTAAAGAGGATCTCTCTATAAGTTGCTGAGGCTGGCCACAAACCTGTGATCTTCCTGTCTCAGCCTCCCAAGTCCTGGGATTACAGTAGTGCACTATGATGCCTGGCTGAGAAGAATTTCTAGAGCAAGGTACTAACAGCAAAACCATAAAGGACAAGATTATGAATTTGATAATATTAAAATTAGGCATGTTTTCATCAAAATACAATAAAAATGTGAAAGCATAAGCCACCACGTAGAAAAAATATTTGTTGTACAATACCTTTCAAATAATTATTGTCTCTAATTAGAATCCATTAAGATCCAAAAGAACTAATGTCAGCACACTATAGTGATACATGCACACCCATGTTAATAGCAGTACAATTCACAATAGTTAAGTTATGAAACCAATCTTGGTGTCTGTCATCAATAGATGAGAGGATAAAGAAAATGTGATTTTACATATACATATAAATAACACATATCATGTATAAAATCATATACACAGAATGGAGTTTTACTCTGCCATGAAGAATGAAATGATGCCATTTTCAGGAAAATGGTTGGAACTGGAAAGTATTATATTAAGCAAAATAAGCCAAACTCAGAAGTTTGGCTTCTTATATGTGGAAGCTAGAGAGAGAAAAAGAAAGAAAGGGAGGGGGAATCTCATGAAAATAGAAAGGAGACCAGTAGAATAGGGGTAGGGGACCGGATGGAATAAGGAAGGGCAAGTGGAGGTACTAGGAAATGAAACTGACCAAATTGTGTTATGCGCATATACAAATATGTCACAGCAAATCCACGATTATGTAGAACTATAATACGCCAATCGAAAAATGTTAACACGCCCAATTTGCACATACACATCTTGGCAAAAAGAAAAGAAAACTTACAATAAAAAATTATATCGCTTTTCAAAGAGGAAAAAAAAAAAAACTCACCAGGATTCATAAAGAAGAACCCTTCAGATCAATGAGATAAAGATAAACATCTCAAGAAAAAAATTGGCAAAAGATACAGACATTTCAGTCAAGAGATAATATAAATATTGGTCTGTAAATATATGAAAAAATGATTTTTAACTCTAGAAGGGCACATTCAAACCACAATTGTATGCCATTTCTCCTCTATCAGATTGGTAAAAGTTAACAGTCAATTACAAATGTTGGTGAGACCTGCAGGCAATGAGAACTCTCACCCACTGCTGATGGGGGTGTGATTTGGGAAAACAGCCTGCCATTACCAGCTAAGTCGACCATGGACTTGTACCCATGTCATGTGCCCCTTATGTTCATAGAAGCATTGCGGCTATTACAATATCCACAAACTGGAAACAACCCAATATCCATGGTTAGCAGAATGTATAAAAAAGTAAAATGAAATCTATTAACGCACTGAAAAATAATGACCTATTTTATTAGTCAAGAAGGACATACTGCAAAATTTTTTACTGAAGAAAAAAAATTAAGCAGGGCATGGTGGTGCATACCTATAATCCCAGTTCTTGGGAGGCTGAGACAGGAAAATTGCATGTTTGAGGACAGTCTCAGCAAGCAACCTAGTGAGACCCTGTTTCAAAACAAAAATTAAAAAGGGCTGCAGTTTGAAGGTAGAATGCCCCTGGGTTCAAACATCAGTA
The DNA here is from genome assembly GCA_004027655.1 of Graphiurus murinus. NCBI lineage: Eukaryota > Metazoa > Chordata > Mammalia > Rodentia > Gliridae > Graphiurus > Graphiurus murinus. The sequence continues at coordinate 61,662 of PVLC010003436.1, forward strand.
CCAAACCAAACCAAACCAAAAAAATTTATATAAGCAATACACAGTACAAGTCCAATATACCAAGGTAAAAAAGTAAGCAAAACTAAGCACTGTGCTGTTAAAGTTGCATACACATGTGGTGCAGATAAAAAGAAAATCAGGACCGGGTGTGGTAGTGCATGCTTGTAATCCCAGCATTCGGGAGACTGAGACCGGAGGATCCGGGTTCGCGGCCAGCCTCAGCTACCTAGTGAGGCACTCTGCAACTTAGTGAGACTCGGTTTCAAAATAAAGAATAAAAAATAGGGCTGGGGGTATAGCTCAGAGGTAGAATGCCCCTGAGTTCAATCCCCAGTACCGCCAAAAAAAAAAAAAAAAAAAAAAAAAAAGAATAAAAATAGGGTTGAAGGTATAGCTTGGAGGTAGAATGCACCCTGAGTTCAATCCCCAGTGCCAAAAAAAAAAAAAAAATCGGGGATAATTAATGTATCAGGAGAGGGACTGGGGGGGTGGGTGGAAGAGAACAAGAATTGAGAGGGAACTAAGGGAGGTTTTTAAAGAACTGGCAATGATCTATTTCTTTATTAGATAGTGGTAACTTGGAGTTTATTATTACTCTTAAAACAAAAATACTTTTCCAATACACTCTTATGTGTATGATATATTTAACAATAAAATAAACCAAAGTAATAAATTGTTGCACAAAACATTTGAACTCTGCTCCTTCTTCCCTGTCCTTTCCCCTCTTACTCAACTGATTTTTGTATATAATACACAGTAGTTAAGAGTGTTTGTTGAATACATTTAATGTAGGTTACAAACATTGTCTATTTATTCAACTGAGTCACATGCCTTCTGTCCCTAATTTTAAGATGAGTGAGTGAGATGTTTCATGTATCTGTGTTTTAGGCTATAAAACGTTGCCTTTTACTTCCATATAACTCCTGAAGTGCAGTGAGCCTGCACAGGAAAAAAGTCCTTACACCTGCATGGAGTTATTAAAGAAAGTACAACTTTGTTGGGGACCATCTACTGTGGTAAGCATAGATAACGATGACTCTATCCCATCAAATGCACCAAGAGTGCTGGGATCTTAGAAAACTCAACCACAGCCAGGCGTGGTGGTGCACACTTGTAATCCCAGTACTTGAGAGGCTGAGACAGGAGGATCTCAGGTTCACAGAGAGCCTCAGTTACTTAGTGAGGCCCCCCACAACTTAGTGAGACCCTGTTTCAAACTAAAAAATAAAATCGGGCTGGGGGTGTAGCTTGGAGGTAGAATGCCCCTGGGTTCTATCCCCAGCACCATCACTTACTGCTTGTATAGCCCTGGGGCAAGTTATTAATATCCCTGAGCCCAGTTCCTCTTCTGTGAAATGGAGATAATAATAATGGGCCTCTGGAGCTCTGCCCGCTGCCCTCCACTCTGAGCCTGCAGACTGTTACTGTGAGAATTTAATGTCGCTCTATATCATGGTATTGCTGTTATTTCTAAATCTCCCATCCCCAGATGGAGGCTAGTGTGGCCCAGCTCTCCACCACTGAGGAGCAGCTGTGGGCATTGCAGCTGTGGCTGAAGCAGATGGAAGATGGCCAGAGTAGGGACCAGCCATGCAAGGTCCAGGGAGGGTGTGGAGGAGGTGGGCAGACCTGAGAGGCGCTGGAGGGGCCTGGGCTCTGAGTCCCTAGTGTCTACAGGCTTGCCATCCCACTTATATCACCAGGTGGCGCCATAGGCCTTGCAGTGAAGTTGGAGAAGCTCCTGATGCTCGGTGGGAGATGGGGAAAGAAGGGGCCCTTTGTGAATATGGGGACAGCCTGGGGGCAGGGGCCAGGTGATGGGACGGGAGCTGTGGGTACCAGCAGGTTGCCCCTCCATCTCTGTGGGTCTCTCTGGGAAGAACTGCATACTTGCCCCAGGACCCTGTACCTGGCCCTGGGGGAGGGGTGTCTCCTGCCCCAGCCCCCTTCCCTCCCTGCCTTCCATGGTCCTCTGTCTGAACTGACTCTGAGGTTGGGGCTCAGGCTCTGGGTGTCATGAGAGGGGCTTCAGAGTGGCAGGCAGTGGGCAGGGCCCTGGGCGGTCCAGCAGCTTGGATAGATGACCTGTATGTGAACAAGAAGCTGCAGGGCCCTGGGTGGCCCCAGCCTGGTGCTATCTCCCTTCTCCCACTGTTCCTGAGCCTGTCTGGCCCTCTGACCTCTCCTCAGCAACACCTCTCTGCCTCCTTCCCTCCTGGGTCTTATGTAGGATCCCTGATTCCTTCCTCCCCACCCCTGCTGGACACTGGGAAGACAGAGAGAGGATGGGTGGGGCGGAGGCCAGGGCCACTCATCCAACCTTACTCACTTCTCTGAGCCCAAGCTGGGGGTCTCTCTGTAGGTCCAGGAGGGCGCTCTGGGGAACAGCCAGAGCAGAGCTCCCTTGGGACCTCAGCTGAGATGACTTGGGACAGGACTGTGGGGTGTCCCGTCGAGGGGCAGGACAGCCATGGACAAGGCTGGAGGCAGAGTAGACCTAAGCCAGGCCTAACCAGAGCTGGCATTGAGCTGCCTGGCAAGACAACCTCCCTGGAAGACGGAGCCGGCCCTTCCTTCCAGCCTTGCCCACCTAGGCCGGGGCAGAGGGGAGCGGCAGGGGCTGGCCAGCAGGTAGGAGGGCCGCATGAGGGGTGCGGCTACGGCTGCTCATGGCTCTGTCGCACTCCTAGGACACGGTGTCCAGGGTGAGGTGCTGAGATGCGGGGCACAGGCGGGGCGCAGGCTTGGCAAGGGCGGGGCCCCTGAGGGAGGGGGCAGGAGCTTCCAGCAGTCAGCTGCAGCTGCTGGCACACAGCTACTGGGGAGGGCTGTGTCTGGCTCAGGGCGGTCTTCTCAGGCTGCTGTGCTGCCACCAGCCATCTGCAACCTGCCCTCTCCCTGCCCAGCCAAACCCAGACCCCAGTCAGGGGCCGGGCCCTGCCAGCCTGCACCCCACCCCTGACAGTCCTCTGTAGAGCTCTTCTCCCTGCATGGACACCCCCTCTTCAGGGAAAGCAGCCCTGTCCTCTGCCCCTTGCCTCCTCTTACCAGCCCCAGGAACAGTCACACACTCAGGGGCTCCTTCTCCAATCCCCACCGCTCACGCTGGGCTGTGGAGGTGCATCCTGAGGCAGGAACCCGCTCCTGCTACAGATCCTGGGCTATGTTCCCGCTCAGAGGGACACCTGGGCTCCTGGCTGAGGAGCAGTTCCCCACCCACAGGGCCATGGCCTTGAGGAGCCTCTGGCCGGCCCTGGGTGTCCTGTCCCATCTCTGATGTCAACGTTGGCCAATGGAGTCCAACAGCAATCCCCAAACCGGAATACAGTGTGTTGACCTGGAGCAGTAGGCGCAGGGAGAGGCACGGGGACAGAGCTGGACAGAGGCAGGGCTGCCACAGGGGCGGGGGTGGCAGGATGCAGCACACGCTGACATGGCCCCTGGACCCCCAGTCATGTCCATCCCTCTGCTTCTCTCCTCGACGCTGGAGAGAGGAAAGGCCCCGAGTTTTGCTGAGCTGACCATATTCAGTCTCCATCCTGAGAGTTGTACGTTTGGCTTTTTAGTGATGCGTGATGCTGCTCATCCTCTCACATGGCGGGCACTGCCATGCTCCCTGAGCGCCCAGGGGACCCACCTTGGCCACTGTTCCTTCCTTGGTGGGTTTCATCATGGAGGTTGACAGTGCTGGCCTCCCTCTGGGAGCTGACAGAGGCTGGGGTCCCCACTGTTCCCAGAACAGCTCAGCAGGGGGCAGCTGGCAGGGGCTTGTGGCGCTGTACTGCAGCAGGTAGGAGAGGTTAGGGAGGGCAAAGGATGGCTTTGGCCCAGGGAAGACAGGGTGGGGGAGATCTCACCCTTCCAGGTAAGAGAGGTGTGGCTTGGCTGCTTCCTGGGGGCTGCAGCTAGTGGATCCACCCCTCCCCCAGGCCTGGCCTCACCCAGGGAGGTGTCACCCAGGAGCCTCCTACTCCAGAGCCAGGAAGGGTCCCTTCCTCAGCAGGAAGCCAGGTCCAGGGTCCACCAGGGCCTGGACCCTCAGGAAAAGTGCACTCGGTGTACGGAACACCCACAGCAGGACCTCCCCCTCCCCTGGCCTGGGCAGGCTCCCCAGGGTGGGTTCCGGATGAGAGCAGCTGCTCCCCTGGCAGCAGCACCTGCCCACCCCCCGGCCTGCGTCAGGGGAGCTGTCCGCGCTTGCACCCGGCTTCCCAAGCGATGAGACACGGCTCCCCGCCTGCCTCCCCAAGCCGCTGGCGGCTCACACCCTGCCCTGTGGGGTGGCTGCCACTCTGGGCTTAGAGCGCTCGTGAGCCCCTCTCTGTGCAGGCCATGCTGCCTGGACTTTCCCAGGGGGCAGCAGCCCCGGGCTGTCCCTCTAGAGAGTGGAAATGGTGGTGGGTTGTAGGGAAGCTGCAGGCAGACAGATCCCCCCTGTAGCTGGGGGAATTCCCCTGGCCTCCCAGGGTGGGGCCGGGAGGGGAAGTGAGTTAGGAGAGGGAGTTAGCCCTCCCCGGTCTTGCTGCGGCCTTGCAACTGGAGTGAGACCTGTGCACGGGGCAGATTCTGGTAAAATGTGCACACACAGATGGGTGTGTCGGGCCTTGGCTTCTGGACAGAAAATCTGTCTCAGTCACTCCCAGGGCTCCCGGCTGGGCCGGGCAGCCACACCCATCTCTCTCGATGCCCTCTCTCCTCAGGCCTTGGTAAGGGAGGCACGTACCTGTCCGGTAGCTCCGATTCAACACTTCCCTCCTCCTGGGTTTGCCTCCTTCAGATGATTTTTTTGAAGCCATTGAGATACATTCTACATATAGTAAAAATGCACAGACCTTAAGTGTACCTGTTGATGAGTTTTGATAAATGTATCAAAAGCAAGGTACAGCACATTCCCGTCACACCCCTCCCTGTGAACAGTAACCTTGGGTGGGCCTGTGTTCTGACCACCTTTGTGTCCCTCCAACACCTGGCATCAGGTGCGTTTGTACTAGAAGAGGCTCTTTTGACCGACATGCTTCTTTGTACCCGGGCCCCCTGTGCTCTCTATTGGAGGGGCTTTTGAGGTGCTTGGCGTGGGGCTGCCCCACTAAGCTCGTGGGTGCAGGCTCCCTCGGCCCTGGTGCTCCCGGCCTTTGCTCTGCCTGGGCTCACTGCTTCTCCTCAGCTCTGGCTGCGGTGCCTCCCAGGGCTCACAGAACCAAGAAGTAGGAGGCGGAGGAGCTGTGGCCAGTCTGCGCCCTGCCTGGGGCAGCCATGGGCAGCTGACCCCAACTCCTGGGCTGCCTGGCACCGTTGTTTGGTGTCACACCTTATTCTGTCCATGACCTTGGGCAAGACCTCCATTTCTCCAAGCATAAGATGAAGAGGGTTAGAAAGAGGTGGCTTCAAACTTTGGAGGCACCAAAATTTCATTTTAAACAATGGTGTTTGGAAAGAGCGGAGCCATTCAGGTACACCCGGGTGTGAGGGGCCCGGGACCCCATCCTCCAGAAATATCCTTCTTCCTCTACCTCGGAGCCCTGGGTGGCCCCAGTGAGATCCTCGGGGGTCTGTGACACACACTTTGGAATGTCCCCTTACTGTGGGAGGGAAGTCATGACTGTTAGGCTCTCCATGGTAAGGCCTTCTTTTAGCAAGTAAGGGGCGAGGGGAAGAGATCAATTATTGAGTGTGAATCTTTGTATCCACAGTCTCTTTTAATTCCCATGACCATCCACAAGGCAGGTGTCACCACCCCATTTTACAGTCGAGGAAGTCAGCTCAGACAGTAGAGAGGAATCTGCCCAGGATTACGCAACTACCAGTGGCAGAAACCCCACTCCCCCGGGAATGTGAGGGTACGGTGAGGAGGCCAGGGGGTGGGAGAGCCCGGGTCCCGACGGGCGTCAAGGTCGCGTTGGGAGATTTACGTCACCCAACAGTCACTCGGCAAGCATGCCAGGCATGAAGTGGGGAGTCTGTGTCATGGAAGGAGTTTGCCTCCTTCAGATGATTTTTTGAAGCCATTGAGATACATTCTACATATAGTAAAAATGCACAGACCTTAAGTGCACCACCAGATGGCTGTTGTCACCAGGAGGCTTAACTCCTGTTCCCATCCTCAGGACAGCAGGATGTGAATGAACGAATGAATATTTCTTTGTATTTCCTTGGTCTACATCAGTGGCTCCACCAGGATACTCTTGGTTCCTGTGAAAATCTGTGCTGATACCACAGTGGGCCAAAGAGCATGAGTTTCAAACACTTCAATCAAGAAATAAAAAGTAAATCATTGCCATAAATTTTATATGGATTCCATGTTGAAATGATAGTAAAATATGATTTAGATATATTGACTTAAATAAAGCTATATTATTAAATTAACTTTACCCTTTTTTTGTATTTTTTGAATGCAGTTACTAGAAAACTCTAAATGAATATATGGTTCGCATTCTATTTCCCTTCCACAGCTGCAATATCTGTGTGTGTCTCCTGGGCTCCTCTCCCACTCTGAAACCCTAGGGCTCTGTCCAGTGTGAGGCCAAGCACCACCCTCCTGACTGGCAGAAGTGTGGGGCCAGGAGGCAGGACCTGCAGGCAAGGCCAGACAGTCAGAAGCCTGCAAATAGTTCTGGACTCACGGCCTGCAGGGACTGGTGAAGAACGGAGCCCAGAGAGGACCCTTGACCCTGTGAGGCCACTGGACGCCTCACATCTGAGTGGGGCAGGAGTGGGAAAGAAACAGTGAACATGGCAATAAGGAAGGGAGCAGGGTGGGGGGCACCTGGGGGCCTTACCTGTGCTGTGGCATTTAAACCCCGTGACAGGTGTATGGGGTAGATAATCTAATCTCTACTTTATGGCTGAGGAAGCCGAGGCTCCTGGAGCTTGATTGGCTCACCGGGGTCACGTGGCTAGCAAGGGGCAGAGCCATGAGTCAAAACAAGTTTATGGGGCTTCACAGCCTGGACTCTTTAGCTTGTTCCAGGAGGTGGTTTCAGAGTCTTGGAGGTGGGAGTGGGATTAGGGGTTTCGTGGAGAGGGAAGGAATGAGCTTTATGGATCAAAACAATGATGGGCAAGGCAGTATTCTCTGAGGACACTCTGAGTCCCTCTGCATATCTGGGCTTAGAGTCATCCCCTGCCGTAGGTGCTGAGTGGATTTGCCTTGATTGCCCCATGGGTAGGGGGTGGGGCTGGACTTCGAGGCCAGGACTCCTGTGCCCTGACAGTTCTGCTCTCCAGGAGGTGGTCAGTCTCAACTAGGGTGCTGAAGCCCAGATACAACAAAGCAGCTGGCTCCAAAGAGAGCCCTTGGGTTGCGAGTCCCGAGGCCCTGGGCTCTGGGGAAGATGAGGAGCCCCGAGACCATTTTATTGCCACTCACTATGTAATTAATGACTTAATGACCTTTGGGGAGGCCGAAGGAGCAGGAGAGCTATTTATGATCTCGGAGAGCGTGACCCCAGTTGAGAGCTGAGTCTGCATGCCCTACAGGGCCTGGTGGGTATAGCCTGGTGACCTCTGCCTGTGGCCATGGCTGCAGTCTTCCTAGCCCCCTCTCTTGGGCTTGGGGACTTTTGTGAAGAACCTGCAGCCTAAACCTGGCTCTGCTCACTGCCGCGGGGAGCCTGTCCCCATTGTTCCCATCCTGTGAGTTGTGCCATGGGATGTGGGCACTACCTCCTCGGACGGACCAATCACTGCTTCCTTCCTTGCCTGGTCTCATTGGCATTACAGGCTAGATCTGAAGGCATGCTCTCTTGTTTTCATGCACACAGGACTTTGTAACTACAAGGTCCTATCTCTGAGGCTCTTCTGGGGACCTTCCCCACTCTAGCTAGGATGCACCCCACCCTGTTCCCCCACTCTAGCTAGGATGCTCACCTCCTGCCCTGGGAGGCCAGGTCTAGACACTACAAGTTGGCTTTCCTGCTGCTCGGAAGTCCCCAGTCTACCCAGAAGGCCTGGCCTATGCTTTGTGCTTCTGTCTTTTTTTTTTTTTTCAGTACTGGGGATTGAACCCAGGGATATTCTACCTCTGAGCTACACCCCAACCCTATATTTTTATTCTTTATTTTTGAAACAGGGTCTCACTAAGTTGACTCACTTAAGTAGCTGAGGCTGGCCACAAACATGTGATCCTCTTGTCTCAGCCTCCCAAGTACTAGGATTACAAGTATGCGCCACCACGCCCAGCTCTGTCCTATTTTTTTATTCTTTATTTTGAAACAGGGTCTCACAAAGTAGCTGAGGCTGGCTGTGAACCTGCGATCCTGTTTCAGTCTTCCAAGTACAAGCGTGCACTACTACGCTCAGCTCCGTAGAGCATATTCTTCTCTGACTTTCTTTGGCTTCGGTTTCCTCATCCATGAAATGGAGTCCATTCCACCTACTCCACAGATATAGGAAACTTAAGGAAGATAACCCATGAAATGCTTGATGAAAGAGGCACCCTCCTAAGACCCTCCTATTTTTCAGGGCCCAGCTCAAAGCCCATGCCCAGCAAGGAGATTCCCTGGACCCCCAAGTCATCAGAAGGTCAACTGGGCTCCAGAGGGGACAGGAGACTCATCTCCCAATAGCCAGCAGTGCCCACCGCTCGGCCCTAGGGCTGATTTTTGGCCACATTCACTCTAACCCTTCCTTTAATGTTTCTAAGTGATGTGTTTGACAATTCACATAAAAATGGTGCACACTTATAAAAATTCAAGCAACCAATATAAATACAGATAGAATGATCAGTAGAAAAAAGATGAACAAATAATTTTATAATTATGGGATCTATTATTAGATACTTTAAAAAGATGAAAACGTTCTTAGAATAGGTGGGAAAAGAAAAATAAAATTGTAAGCATTATTTAAACTCTGATAGATGTTTCTTGGCCACAAGAGAAATTTGTACCTATGAGATCTCTTTATGAATAGTGAAAATTATTTTAAGAGGATATAGTCATTGATTATTTAAATTATACTTTCATTGTAGGTTACCTGGGTGACAATATACTGTGAAGGAAAAAATGATTAGTACTCTTCAGTCCATCCCATTTCCCCTTCCTCCACCTCTTGGTTTCTGTTGCTTAGATAATTTTTTATTTTGTTGGGAGTTTTCCGTGTTTATGTTCTGCTCTGTGTCTAAGTAGATACAGTGCTTCCTTCCCTGGATCCTGTTTCAGAGCTCCTTGTCTTGAATCATCCAGGGCTTGCTGGCTTTCATTGTCAGGTGGTATTTTCAAGACAGGCTTATCACATCTGAAGTTCTCTGTTGCCTTTGGAGTGGAACACCACTTCCCTGGTGCTACAAAAACTTTCTTAAACTCCTTTTTTCAGGGATATTGCTTTATTGTCTTTTAGGATTAAATGTGGAGAAGTCTGAAGTAAGCCTGAGTTGTCCATCTTGTAATGACCTTTTTTTCCCCCCTGCCTGGACATCCAAAACCTTCTGTATGTGTTGAAGTTCAGTAACTTTGGCTATGTCTAATTGTTGATCATTCTCTGTTTTTGTTTTGTATGCCATGTGCCCCTTTTATCTGTAAATTCGGTCCTTTATGGAGTTTTCTGTATTATATCTCTGAATATCTTTTCTGTTCCATTTGTATGGTTCTCCCCTTTAGGAATTTTAGTTATTAGCTGATTTTAAAAAAATTTTTTTGCCCTTCAAACCTAGTTGCCTTAGTCTCTGACCCTTTTTCTCTTCAGTAACCATGATGGCTTTAAGCCTATTATGCCATTCTATTTTGGGTTTTGTATGTTGTTTCTAAATCGCTCATTAGATATGTAATTGTATTTCATTCTCGACTTGTTTTCCTAACCCTGCACTCTCTTTTCATCTCATTTGATTTTATATTGGTCTAGTCTTTGAATCCATATGGTATTAACTCACTCTAAAATGTGAAACACTAGCCGGGCGTGGTGGCACACGCTTGTAATCCCAGCATTCGGGAGTCTGAGACTGGAGGATCCGGGTTCTCGGCCAGCCTCAGCTACCTAGTGAGGCCCTCCACAACTTAGTGAGACCCTGTTTCAAAATAAAGAACAAAAAATAGGGCTGAGGGTGTAGCTCGGAGGTAGAATGCCCCTGAGTTCAATCCCCAGTACCACAAAAATAAATAAATAAATAAATAAATAAATAAATAAATAAATAAATAAATAAATAAAATGTGAAATACTGGTGAAGAATTTGTTTCTGTTTTTAGCTTAGGTTTTCTTCCAGACCGGACTCTTCACCCATCTTTTTTCTCCTGCATTCCTTCCTGCCTGCCTGCCCTCCTCCCCCATCATGTATTTTCATAGCTGCTGTGCTATTTCTTTTCATATTGCTTATGCTAACATGAGCAGCTCTGTCCACACCCTCTATTTGCTTTGATATAAAGCAGATGAATCACATCTGTCTTGCATTGTTCCCCGGATTGCCTCATGCCCATAAATCCTGCCCTCCTGCCTGCGGCCTCCTTAGAAACAAGGGCCGTGCTTCACTCTTCTCCAGCCTTGGTGCTTCCCCTGGCATAGTGCTGGGCACAGAACACAGGAGTGAATGTCCAAGTTTTGATTACGGTAGTTTCTTTTTGCTTTTTTTTTTTTTTTTTTTTTTTTGCAGTACTGGGGATTGAACCCAGAGACATTCTACCTCCAAGATCCAAGATACACCCCCAGCCCTATTTTTTATTTTGAAACAGGGTCTCACTAAGTTAGTGGAGACCCTCACTAAGTAGCTGAGGCTGGCTGTGAACCTGCCATCCTCCTGTTTGAGCCTCCCAAGTACTGGGATTACAAACGTGCACCGCCGCCATGTCCGGCTTTCAAGTCCTATATTTTTCAAAAAATAATTACAGAAGACTTTGAGCAGCCCTTCTGGGAGCTTATTGAGGACAATACAGGATAAAATGTACTTAAATTGCAGCAAGAGAAACTGAAATGACTCAGGAAATGTCACTTGCTATCAAGTGGGAAGAGAAGTATAAAGTATCTGGCACATCTGATGGGTAGATGTGAAGTACAGGGCTTTGCAAATCAAGCTCTGAACCCAGAGAAGATGGGCCAAGCAAAATCCTCTCCCCTCACTGAGAGACCCCCAAGGCTTTTTGATGCTATGAAATTACTATAGGCTAATAGCAGGCAAACCTTAGAAGTTAGGAAATGTTGGGACTGGAAATCAAGAAGATGTTGTAGGTAATGCAAGTGGAAATAATGAAATGGCAAAATTAGAAGTGAGAGAAGGGTTTGCTTACATACCTAAAAGAGTTGAAAGCAGGGACTTGAAGAGGTATCTGCACACTCATGTCCATTGCAGCATCATTCACAATAACCAAAAGGTCCATTGACAGATGAATAAGTGAACAAAATGTGATATATGCCTCCAAAACAATATTATTTAATCTTTACAAGGAAGAAAATTCTGACACATGCTACAGCATGGATGGACCTTGGTGATAGTTTATGTTAAATAAAATAAGCCAGACACAAAAGGACAAATACTGTGTGAGTCCATTTAAAAGAGGTTCCTAGAGCCGGGCGTGGTGGCGCACGCTTGTAATCCCAGCATTTGGGAGGCTGAGACTGGAGGATCCGGGTTCGCGGCCAGCCTCAGCTACCTAGTGAGGCACTCCGCAACTTAGTGAGACTCGGTTTCAAAATAAAGAATAAAAAATAGGGCTGGGGGTATAGCTCGGAGGTAGAATGCCTCTGAGTTCAATCCCCAGTACCGCAAAAAAAAAAAAAAAAAATGAAGGAAATTCTGACACGTGCTACAACACGTGTCAGAATACTAAGATATACTAAGTGAAATAAGTCAGTCAAAGAAGAACAAATACTATGATTCCACATGTGGGGCACTTAGGGTAGCCAAAAATCATAGGGACAAAGTCAATTGGTGATTTCCAGAGACTGGGGGGAGTGAGGAGTTGTTCCACGGGTACAGAACTTCAGTTTTGTACGATGAAAGTGTTTTAGAGATGGATGGTGGTAATAGTTCCACAGCACTGCGAATGTACTTCACACTATTTAACTGTACACTTAAAACTGGTTAAAATGGCAATTTTATTGTGTATATTTTACTACAATTTAAATCAAACTGTTAAAAATATACTGACTATTCAAGAGGAGGGGCAGGATAGGTAAGGCACCATCTGGGGGTGGCAGGGAGCACAGATCCTTTTATTTTTACTTTGTGCTGGGGATTGAACCCAGGGGCATTCTACCTCCAAGCTACAACCCAGCCCTAATTTTTATTCTTTATTTTGAAATAAAGCGTCTCACTAAGTTGCCCTTGGAGGGCCTCACTAAGTAGCGGAAGCTGGCCGCGAACCTGCGATCCTCCTATCTCAGCCTCCCAACTACTGGGATTACAAGCATGTGCCACCATGCTTTATTTTTGTTTTGAAACAGGGTCTTAGCTGGCTGTGGTGGCACATGCTTGTAATCTCAGTACTTAGGAGGCTGAGACAGGAGGATCACAGGTTCGTGGCCAGCCTCGGCTACTTAGTGAGGTCCTCTGAAACTTAGTAAGACCCTGTTTCAAAATAAAGAATCAAAACTAGGGCTGAGCTGGGTGGGGCATACTTCTAATCCCAGCATTTGGGAAGCTGAAACCAGAGGATCTGGGTTCGAGGCCAGCCTCAGCTACCTAGTGAGGCCCTCCGCAGCTTAGTGAGACCCTGTTTCAAAGTAAAGAATAAAAAATAGCCGGGCGTGGTGGCGCACGCTTGTAATCCCAGCATTCGGGAGGTAGAATGCCCCTGAGTTCAATTCCCAGTACCGCAAAAAAAAAAAAAAAAAAAAAAAAAAGAATAAAAAATAAGTAAAATGCCTCTGAGTTCAATCCCCAGTACCACAAAAAACAAACAAACAAAAACAAAACAAAACAAAAACTAGGGCTGAGGGTGTAGCTCAGAGGTAGAATGCTGAGCACCCTCACTACTTACTGAAGCTGTATTTCTTCTTCGTCTTCTTCTTCTTCTTCTTCTTCTTCTTCTTCTTCTTCTTCTTCTTCTTCTCCTTCTTCTTCTTTTTTGATACTGAAGGTTGAACCCAAACACATACTACCTGAGTTACACCCCTAGCCGTGTGTGTGTGTGTGTGTGTGTGTGTGTGTGTGTGTTTTTTAAAATTGAAACAGGGTTTCACTAAGTTGCTGAGGCTGTCTTTGAACCTGCAATCCTCCTATCCAACCTCCCAAGTACTAGGATTACAAGCATGCCTGACCATGCCCAGCTAAAAAATTAAATTAAAAACAAACAAAAAAAACAGCGGAGGCCAAGGCACTCCAAAGGGAGCTGTGTCATGCCAAGACTTCTTTGGGAATGACTGTGTATTCTCCCCTGGCCCTCTGTCCCCTTCTAGGTGGCCCAAGGACTGCTGGTTTCTCTTCCAAGTGTGGGCATGGCCTTCAGAGCCTCCCATCCAGTCCCTTTTCCTGGCATTAGATCCTAGCTGGTCCTTGTTTGGCTCTAGACGGCAGATAAACCTCTTACCTCCCCCCAGGATTCCCTGGACTGAGTCTCCTTTAAGCACCCATGGCCTCAGGTCAGTAGTACTTGGGCTTAATTGATTTATTGGACAAAGCCTTTACACAATCTTAGCCTTGCTCCCACTCTCTGAAACTTAGCCTGAGAGAATGGAATGCAATGTCACCTCTTGCCAATAGGTGGCGCTGCCTAACACAAAAGGGTTCTTGCGGGGGGTGGGGGTGTGAGTGGGGGTGGGGGTGGGGGTGTGGTGTGTGGTATGTGTGTGTGTGTGTGTGTGTGTGTTTTGTTTTTTACTGGGAATTGAACCCAGAGGTGTTCTGAGGTACACCCCAAGACCGATTTTATTTATTTGAAAACAGGGTCTCGCTAGGTTGATATTTTCTCTCTAGGTCTCGCTACTTGCTGAGGCTGTCCTTGAACCTGCGATCCTCCTGTCTCAGCCTCCAAAGTACTGGGATTACAAGTGTGCGCCACCACTTGCCCAGGGCTCTCAAGGTAGATTTCAGGGATCATTCAAGTAATCTAATTGCTGGAGAGGGCTGCTGAATTAGCGTCACCACAGAAGAGCACAGGACAGTTACCATCTAATTATTACCATCACTACACAAGAAGAAACATTTCACTGCCAAAAAAGAAGGAAGAATAAAGATGTTTTCTGGAATGGATAGCATTTAAAGAAAATCTCATTGGTAAGGCTCCTATTCTTATAATTACACCCTAGATCAGCAGTGGCCCTGGACTGGCCTTTGAGAACTGCTGCTCTCACCAAGGGTTGCAAGAGTTGGAGTTCCTCCATTCTCCAAGTTCAAAGTTCTGAGGAAATGAACTTGCTTCAAGTCAGGCACAGAGACACACATACTGTTATCTCAGTACTTGGGAGGCTGAGACAGGAAGATTGCAGGTTTGAAGTCAGTTTCAGCAACTTAGTGAGACCCTCAGCAACCTAGCAATATCTCATTCCAAAGTAAAAAGGCTAGGGGCCAGGCGTGGTGGCGCACGCTTGTAATCCCAGCATTTGGGAGGATGAGACCAGAGGATCTGGGTTCAAGGACAGCCTCAGCTACTTAGTGAGGACCTCCACAACTTAGTGAGATCCTGTTTCAAAATTAAGAATAAGCCGGGCGTGGTGGCGCATGCTTGTAATCCCAGCATTCAGGAGGCTGAGACCAGAGGATCCAGGTTCGAGGCCAGCCTCAGCTACCTAGTGAGGCACTCCGCAACTTAGTGAGACTCGGTTTCAAAATAAAGAATAAAAAATAGGTCTGGGGTATAGCTCGGAGGTAGAATGCCCCTGAGTTCAACTCCCAGTACTGCAAAAAAAAAAAAAAAAAAAAAAAATTAAGAATAAAAAATAGGCTGGAGGTATTGCTCGAAGGTAGAATGACCCTGGGTTCAATCCCCAGTAACACACACACAAATAGAATTTATAATGATTATTTAGTGAGTGCTTTATTATGGACCGAACACTAAGCAAAATGTCTTGCCTCCGAGACCTCCTTAGTCTGCACAACCAGTTATCCTGTAAAGCAGGAATTGCTCTCCTTCAGTTTATAGGCTCAGAAAGGTTAAATACCTTTTATGAGATGAAACACAGCTTAAAATAGACTCCAGGTCTAATAGCAATACTCAAAATTTATGTAATATTAATTTTTTTCCTTTTAATGATATACTTGACTGTTCTTGTGTTTCAAAATAATTTAATTCCTGCCTTAGCAAATAGGATCCAGAGTATGTTTGGGTCTGAAGGCTCTAGACCCCCTGCGGCCTCTGAACTTCTGAGCCTCGGGGTCACACCTGCCAGACTAGAGCCCCAGACACCCGGCCATGTCCCATCCTGAATGGCTTCTGCTTTATTTTTTTAAAAAAATCCAAGCCATCAGCTTACTTTCTATGATTTATCTCTTTCCCTAAAGTTCATATGACAATATATGAAACTCAAAGGACTCATTTCCTTGACCTAGTAATTTCCTAAATACCAGTAAAAAAATGATTAATAATTTCACCTTTTGTGTATGTGGTACTGGGGATTGAACTCAGGAGCATTCTACCTTTGAGCTATACCCTCAAACTTATTTTATTGTTCTTTGTGATACTGGGGATGGAACCTAGGGACATTCTACCTCTGAGCTACACCTTCAGACCTTTTTTTTTTGTGTGTGTGTGTGTGTGTGGTACTGGGGGTTGAACTCAGGGGCATTCTACCTCCGAGCTATACTCCCAGCCCTATTTTTTATTCTTTATTTTGAAACAGGGTCTCACTAAGTTGCAGAGTGCCTCACTAGGTAGCTGAGGCTGGCCGCGAACCCGGATCCTCCAGTCTCAGCCTCCCGAATGCTGGGATTACAAGCGTGCCTGGTTCTGTTTTATTTTGAAACATGGTCTCACTAACTTGCTGAGGGCCTTGCTAAGTTGCTGAGGCTGGCTTTGAACCTGTGATCTTCCTGTCTTAGTCTCCCAAGTATTGAGACCACCATACCTGGCTCAATAATCTCATTTTTAAAAATACACCAAGGAGCTGGGCGTAGTGGTACACACTCTCATCAACCTAACGAGACCTTGTTTCTAAATAAAAATAAAATAGGGCTGGAGGTGTAGCTCGGAGATAGAATGCCCCTGGGTTCAATCCTCAGTACCAAAAAAAAAAAAAAAAAAATGAGCCAAGGAGCCAGGAGTGGTGAGGCATGCTTGTAATCTCAGTACTTGGGAGGCTGAGACAGGAGGATTGCAGGTTCGAGACCAGCCTTGGCAGTTTAGTGAGACCCTGTTTCAACATAAAAAATATAAAATAAAATCGGGCCGGGGTGTGTAGCTCAGACATAGAATACCCCTTAGTTCAATTCCAGTACCCCCTCCCCCAAAAAATGGGTTAAGGATATTAATACGCAACTCATAACACAAGAAATACAAATGGCTCGGCTTAAAGTTGATTGATTTTTGAAGTTATTTTATTTCATAAAAGAAAATGCAGATCAAAAAAGAAATGCCATTTCCTGCCTGTCAGTCTGGAGAGATCAGAAAGTTCCCTAACCATGTAGATGGTTCACATTCTGCTAGAATGACAACTGGACTACCTCTACTGAGGGTGATTCAGAATTATCCAGCACTACAAAGACTCTTTGACCCATGAGTTGCGCTGCTCACAACTCATTCTTCAGACTGACTTGTCAGTGAAAAGCAGACCATATGTATGATTTACTCAGCAGTGTTTGCAATCATAAAGGGTTGGAAACAACCAAAATATCCTTTCATCAAAGAGACTGGTCAAACAGATTACAATAACCCAGATGTCCATGTATAACCCTGAGCAAGAACTGGGACACTCTTTCAGTATTGCTGTGGGGCTCTTCAAAATACTCAAGTTAAACCGGGCGTGGTGGCCCACGCTTGTAATCCCAGCATCTGGGAGGCTGAGACAGGAGGATCCGGGCTCGCAACCAGCCCCAGCTACATAGTGAGGCATTCCGCAACTTAGTGAGACCCTGTTTCAAAATAAAGAATAAAAAATAGGGCTGGGTGTATAGCTCAGAGGTAGAATGCCCCTCAGTTCAATCCCCAGTACCGCAAAAAAACAAAAAAACAACAACGACCAAAAAAAACCCAAACTCAAATTAAAAAAAAAACAAGAAATGGATAATGGCAATCTTTAGAGAGGGAAGTGGACATGCTTTAGTACCTTCCAAATTTTGAACCATATGAATACATCATTCAGAAAAACAAAATTAGAGTACTTCAGCCGAATGTGGTGGCACATACCTGCAATCTCAAGTGCTTGGGAAGTTGAGACAGGAAGATCACAGGTTCACAGCTAGCCTTGGCAAGTTAGCAAGGCCTTCAGCAACCTAGTGAGACTGTTTCAAAATAAAAATAGGGCTGGAGGTGTTGCTCACAGGTAAAACACCCCTGAGTTCAATCCCCAGTGCCACAAAAACAACAAAAATTAGAATACTTCTACATGTTGAAGCCTTCCTTGTTACTAAAGTTTCTGGCTTAAGTGTCACTTAACTGAAGGCTATGCTCTCTCCTGCAGTATATCCCACCTTACAGAAACCCATGAAGCAAAAACATGGGACCTCAACAGTCCTGGGTCAACCCTGTCAGGTGTGGGAGGGAGGGGTTGACTCCCAGGCCTGTACTTCCCCACTCTGCCTACAGGTGGTGCTACAAGGCCTGCTACCCAGAACAGATGGCAGTGGCCAGGGGAGCCTTGGGTCTCAAGCCGCTGATCAGCAGGCAAAGAAACAGGCAGGCACAAGTAAGTAACATAAAATAGAAACTAACTTTATTTCTCTGGAAGAAGCAGACATTGATAGCTGGGGCAGCAACTTTGGCAACAGAGGCTGATGGGACAACATAGATGGCACAGGGGAAGAGTTGGGGTCAGATAGGAAGCACTGGTATTCCTCCAGGGCACCTGCCCCTTGGTCTCCTTCCAACCGTGGGGCTTAAGACCCTGGTCCCTGTCAGAAAAATGGCCTGGCACCCCTCCTCTGTTTCCTGAACCACCTCAGGCTATTTCCAAGCACGAGATCCTAAGACCAGCCAAGTCCCATAACATGTCCCCTGTGAGGCCACAGTCACATTCTGTTCAACGCCCCAACTGCCTGCCAGTTGCTCTCTGGAAAAGGGCCCAGCCCTGAGGACAGCCTGCAAGGTGCTGGCACACCTTTCTTTGCAACCAACACATCCTTCCTCCTTGCTACACCTGGCTTCCTCATTCTGGTGCCCTGGGCCAGGACCTGGGGGCACACTCCAGGCAGAGGGCCAGCCAAAGACTGAGCCAGAGGTGGGTGGCACATAGGGCCTGCCTTCTCAGCACTCCTTCCCTCCTCCTGGCTGGGGCTCCAAGGTCTGAACCAAAGTGTGCAGGGACAGCGCTTGGTGAGAGAGATGGGCAAGGCGGCACTCCTCAGCTCCCGTTGCTGTGGCTTCACTCTGTCCACCGGGGGGAACAGCAGCAGCAGGTTGTCCAGGCTGGGTGAGGGTGTCTCCCTACCCCTGTCGCATGGACAGGCTCAAGTGATTCCTTCAGGGCAGATCCTTACGCTCCAGACACCTCTCAGCGCCTAAAGGATGGGAAACAACCCAAAAGTCCCTCTGTCAGCAGGAACTGGTTATATGGACATGGAAACTTCAGTATGAGTGGGCACCACCCAGCCACAGCGAGCTACTGCCTCTGGGTACCAGGCAAAGGGGTGGAAAACTGGTAGTTCAAAGCAATAATTTTGGAACTTAGTGTCCTGGGATGTCTTTTTCTTCTTTAATAAACTATAAATAAGTTAAGAGAACAGCACTATTGTGCATCAAAGTACTTATGAAGGACAAGGACAATAAAGCCTAAGTTTATCTGGATGAAAAATTCGGAAGCATAGCCAGGAGACTAACACTTAGTGACTGTCCTGTGTTATGTGTTGTGTGATAAACCCATTTCTCCTCTCTTTCTTTTTTTTTCTTGTGGTATTGGGAATGTTTAGGCATTCTACCTTAGAGCTACACACCCAGACCAATTTTATTTCTTATTTGGAAACAGAGTCTCGCTAGGTTGATGAGAGTCTCACTACTTGAGGAGGCTGTCCTTAAACCTGTACTCCTCCTGTCTCAGCTTCCCAAGTACTGGGATTACAAGAGTGCGCCATCACGCCCAGCGTGACCGACATTTTAAATATTCCTTCTTTCACTCACCAACACATATGAAAAACAAGTGGCTAAACTGTCTAAATGAATACAGTTAGGAGGAATCATTTTCAACCCACACTGCCTGCTTCCTGGGCCCCTGTCCAGCCTCTCTCCTACAACTGGGGAGCCCTGTGTCTCCCTGGCCACATGTGGTCTTCTAGGCGCTGGGTTTTTCTTCCTGTGGCATGTTCCAGGGACACAGTCCTGGGACAGGGAGGTGGGGCTCACTCACTTGTGGTGAGCAGGGCCACAGGAGCCCAGAAGGTGGCAGCCAGCTTGCTCCAAGTTCCAGTCGAACATTTCCAGCACTTTGTGGCACTCCACCCGTGGCCGCAGACCCAGCCCAAAGAGCTGTTCCACCTGAAGGGCAGAGGGACACTGGGACTGGGAAGCACCAGGCTGGTAGGGGACAGGAGTCAGAACCAGGGGCAGGGGCTGGGAGTAGTGGAACCAGTCTTCAGGGTCCCTGAACACCAAAGTGAGCAGGAGGTTGGCAGTACCTTCAGATACTGGGCAGCCCTCTGCACGCTCCAGCCGTGGCTCTGCAGGGCCGCCTGGCACTCCTCTGTGGTCACCCCATGCACCATGGCCTGCAGCTGGGCACACCCACCCATCAGCACCACTCGGGCCCATTCCTCTGGTCCCTTGGGCCCTCCCCCCTCACCTCACAGCCAGGCCTGGCACTTACCATCTGGATCTTGTCTGCTGGCCGTCCAGCCTCCAGCCCATCCCCAGGGCAGCCCCTCTGTGGCAGCCGAGCAGTGGCCCTTAGGGCTGGTGGCCGGGCCCCTGGGTTGCTGTTGTTGGTGGAGAAGTTGGCCTTGGGGTCTGGGGCAGCCTGGGGCATGGGTCGGACAGTGGCAGTGGGAGCAGCAGGGGCTGGGGTGCTGGGTGGGGGCAGCAGCAGGGGCACAGGCAGGGGGGCCGGCTCTTCAGGGCTCTGGGCCTCACGCAGGAAACGCTGGTAGCGTTCCAGGTAGGGTGGGCGCTCAGGCAGCAGGTAGTAGTGGGTGTTGCTGACCTTCTTGCCATCGCGGACAATGGGCAAGATGCAGGGACCAGCCCGTGGACCAGGAGCCTGGATCACTTGGGGTGTAGCATACTTGGGGTCTGAGGCAAAGCTCTGTGTGGTGGGCATGGTCTTCCCAGGTGAGCTTGAGAGCCGAGATGGCAGCGGAGAGCTGCCAGGTGCCACCAGAGGGCTGGGGGTCCTTGAACCTTGAGGGGACAAGGGCTCCCGGGGAGGTACCCGGGGAGGAGAGGCAGGTCCTGGCCACTGGCCTGTCTCCTCCTCGCCTGAAGGGGCTGGAGACAGCTCAACACGTGGGCGTGTGGGCCGAGGGGGGATGGGTACCCGGGGGGGCACCTGGGGCTTGTCATCACCCCCAGGGCTGGGTGAGGGGGCCAGTGAGCCAACTGGGACCTGCAGCTGCCGCATACACTCCTGCTGCAGTGCCTGAAAGATCTCTGCGGTCTGGGCTGAGTTGGGCGGCTCACCCCCACCCTGGGGTGGGAGGAACAGGTTGTCCTCCAGGGCAGGGGGGCGCCTCGCCTGCTCAGGCACAAAGGCATAATTGGTCTCTCCCTGGCTGATCCCAGGGGAGAGCTCTACACCCACCAGGGTGCTATTGATGGAGCAGACCTCAAAGTCATCCTCGTCTTGGGCCACATCGTCATAGGCAGGGGGTGGAGGCAGAGGGCGTGCATCCCAGTCCACCACAGGCGTGGGATGCAGGGGTCGTGGCAATGCTCGTGTGGGGCTCTGGGGAGGGGTCTTGTCCAGCAAGGAGCAGGCGTCCATGGCCAGCTGTGCCAGCGAGGGTGCACAGGGCCGGGGGGCCGGGACCACAGGCTCCTCGCCAAAGTCGATGAGCGTGACTTCACTCCCGCTGCTTCGGCCTGCCTTGGTGCCTGGCACCCGGGCTGAGGGTTTTGACAGCCACAGCCCCCGGGTCAGGCCTGACTTCCGCAGGCCCAGCCTCTTGAAGTCGCTAGACAGTGGGTCTTGGTCCTCGCTCACAGGGTCATAGGTTGGTTCTGTGATGAAAAGGGAGAACCCCGCAGGGAGGCAGTGTTAAGGCAGGGACATGGGGACATGGAAGGTAGGGTATGGGAAAGAAAGCCAAATATCTCCCACCAACACTCCACTGCCAATTCCCCAAGAGGCTGGCTGGCCCTTAGCTGCTAAAATCTCAGTGTACATCTAACCCCATCCAACAGGACAGAACCTGCTCTGTCTGCAGTCAGCCCTCTATGTGGCTGGCGAGCCAGAGCAGGCAATGCCCCACTCCTGCCTGTCTCAGATGCTCCTCTGTCAACACAGACCCCCAATACCCTAGCGTCTGGGCTATTAGTAACCTCTTATCCCCACCTCCATTACAGCATACCATTAGTACAGGTGGGCAACAGGAAGACAGGGCTCCCAACCAGCCACCACAAAACAAAAGCCCACACACAGCCTCTGCAGGTCAGAAAGGGAGTGAGGCCAGACCAGGTCATGGGAGAGTGAGGTTGAGGTGGCACCAAACTACACACCTGCTTCAGAAACTCAGGCTTTTGGGGGTGTGGATGGGGGAGGCAGGCATGCTGGGCCAGGTCAGCAGCAAAAGCTCACAGCACACACCCGCTTTCCCCTCCCACCCAGTCATCCACCAGGGCTCTGTACCTTTCAAGAGGAGAGGAGAAGTGAGAGGAGAGAGGGGGCGGGGGCAGGGGCCAAGGCACCCTGAGCAACCCCACTTACTCTGAATGAAGATGGCAGGCTGAGGTGGGCGAGGTGGAGGCTCCCCTGCAAGAAAGGCCATGCGGACAGGACAGGAGAGTGATCAAGCAAGACAGAGGACAAGGGAGGGAGACAGAGCCAGACAGAGGGCGAAGTTTGGGGGCGGGGATAGGGAGAGGGGGAGAGAGATGAATAGGAGTGAGTGAATGTACAAACCCAACTGCATATGGGAGGCAATGGGGCAGCAGGATGGGGACGGTTGTGTTCCAGAATGACAGGCACAGGAACCAGGAGATGGATGAGGTTCCTGGCTGAGATAGAGCCTGTGGGGTGGTTTTGGCTCGGGAGAGAAGAGCAGGATTAAGGGGAAGTGAGGAAAGCCAGGATCTGAGCAGGCTGGTGAGGAAGGAGGGAGGAAGCTGAGGCGGGCAGGGCTGATGCAGGACCAACCCGAGGATGCCCACCTCGGCGGATACAGCTGCCTCCCTTCTTCCACCCCACGCCCAGCCGGAGCTAGGGACACAGCTGTCCCATCCGCTGCCCTGGCCCAGCTGTCTCCAGAGTAGAACAGCAGGCTCAGGGTATCCTGAGAAGACAGTGCCCCTTCCTGGGTTGCCAACGAATGAGGGATGCCAAAGAGTGGGAGGGCTCTTACTTTTCAGCCTTCCCAGATGCTGGGTGGGCCGGGACGTGCTCAGTTCCACACTCAGCAGGTCAGGAGGGTCCATGGGGTTTCCCAGATACAATCTGTGGGAGAAAGCCAGGTCAGTGGGTACAGAGGAGGCAGTGAGGAAAGCTCTGGCAGAAATATGCTGGGCCTGGGTTGTGCAGAAAGTAAAATCCTGAGTGTGCCCAGGGGACAATTCTTCAAAGCTGGTTCTCAGAGGGGGTGAGTTGGCACACCTGGGTGAGGAAGCAGGGCTCCCAACTCCCAATCAATAGATCTTGATAGCAGGTGTGGTGGCCCATACCTGTAGTCCCAGTACTTGGAAGGCTGAGACAGGAGGAGAGCAGGCCCCCACGGCCTCAGCAATGTAGCGAGACTCTCAGAAACCTAGCTGTACCTTGTTTCAAAACAAAAATTCAAAAAGGGTTAGGGGTGTAGCTCAGAAATAGAATGTCCTGGGGGTTCAACCTCCAGTTTCACAAACAAAACAAAAAAGATCTTGATCCCTTCTATAGATCCAAGCATAGATTTTATGTAACCTGAAGACACATGGAGAAAGGGCAAAGAAAGGACACCTAACCCCAGGCTGAAAAACCTAGGACTTCAGGAGCTCCAACAACATCCTCTAAGGGCAGAACTGGTCCTCAACGACTCCCATGGCACCCTGACCCATGCCAGGCAGCCACCTGCTGGCGCATGTGCCTCTGTCCTGCAGGCCCTGCTGGGACAGAAACATCTGGGCTCCAACTCCCCTGGTCAAGAGGAATACTCCTGCTGAACTACAGGGGGTAGGAGAGAGGCTAGGCCACCTGCCCTGCCCCCATTCACCCTCAGCCCCCATGCCAACTGTCAGTATCTGTGACTTAGTCACTGGGGCTGATTAAAGCCCACAGGAATGGGGCTGGGCCAGGCATGTACAACAGGAGAGGGGCAGAGGGCATCGGCCTTCTCCTGGAGGTGCCTGCACTCTCCTGCCCTAGCTGTGGCAGGCCCTTGCCTAGTTCTTGTGAGGCAAGAGACCCAAAGCCCTCCTAGAGCCTGGTGTTCTGGTGTGTAGGGCATAGAAGGTGAACCTGCTTTACCAACACTTCTCAGAAGTCAACAAGACAAAGGGCTGCAGAGAGACACAAAGGCCAGGCAGGAAGAGCTGCCAGGGTCATCATGGCGGGAAAGGGCATCCAAGAAGTGCCTAATTCTTCCAAGTTTTTCCAGATGCCCCTAAGGACCTCACACTCTTTATTTAAAGGAGACTACAACCCCCTTCCAGGCACAGAGTGAGTCTGTGGAGGAAGGAGAGGCTGTGATGCTATCTGCTGTTCCCTCTGATGCGTCCCCCACAGGGAGTTTCTTGGGCTAGCTCCCCTGTTTCTGGGGAGGAGCACACTCCCATCTGGGCCTGTGCACAGTCTAGGGCTTGACCTAGCAGGCTTGCATTTCCTTGACTCTGGCTCCACTAGAAGAAAGAAAACTGCTGCTCAAACTCGGGGGTCTTGAGAGCTTTCCAAGGTCCTGAACTGCTTCCAAGGTCTGTCTTCCCAAGGCCAGAGTGCAGGACAGGTTAAGGCCATGGCCCTGATAACCTTTCCACCAAGACTGAATGTGGGTCCATCCTTGTGAGCTCCTAACCATAGGGAAAAGCTGTCAACCAACAAGAACCCCTCTACCCCACAGCAGTGACAGAGGAAGTGCAGGATGAAAGGAGGATGCTGCGGGCCCAGCGACCTCGCCCCCACCCTATCCCCAACTTTGGCTCTCCTCTCTGGCACCCATACTCTTTCCCCCAACCCTGCTCCACTTTGCCTCCAGCTCCTGTTCTAGTGTATGGGTTTCTGGTACAGAGGGGGACTAAGAGAAGAGAAATGAATAATGCATGCAGAGCTGGAGGACTATGGTGAGGCCAAGAACCTGCAGTGTGTATTGAGGGCGAGAGAAAGAACATGCCAAAAGTACCTCTGCTTATTCATGTCTCATCGACACCTACCAACCTGTTCCAGGGCAAAAGCACCAATACAGTCTTCAAGCCGCTCAGCCTCCTGGGGAGCCACTCCCCTCTGCAGAGTCTGGGTGAGGTGCTAGGCTTACAAGCATTATTATTATTATTGTGTGTGTGTGTGTGTGTTACTAAAGATTGAACCTAGGGATATCCTACCTCTGAGCTACACCCCCAGCCCTGTTTTATTTTTTATTTTGAAACAGGGTCTCACTAAGTTGCAGAAGGCCTAAGTTGCTGAGGCTGGCTGTGAACCTATGATCCTCCTGTCTCAGCCTCCCAAGTACTGGGATTAAAGGAGTATGCTACCATTAAAAGCACTATTATTACTTATTTATTTATTTATCTATTTATTTTGTGGTACTGGGGATTGAACCCAGGGGCATTCCTCCTCCGAGCTACACCCCTAGCCCTATTTTTTTTGTGGTACCGGGGATTGAACCCAGGGGCATTCTACCTCCAAGCTCCACCCCCAGCCCTATTTTATATTCTTTATTTTTGAAACAGGGTCTCGTTATTTTGTGGAAAGCCTCACTAAGTAGCTGAGGCTGGCCGCGAACATTTGATCCTCCTGTCTCAGCCTCCCAAGTACTGGGATTCCAAGTGTGCACCACCACGCCCAGCTCCCAGCCCTATTTTTTTATTCTTTATTTTGAAACAGGGTCTCACTAAGTTTTGGAGTACCTCACTAAGTAGCTGAGGCTGGCCACAAACCTGTAATCCTCCTGTCTCAGCCTCTCAAATACTGAGATTCTAAGTGTGCACCACCATGCCCGGCTGTTTACAAGCATTAATCCACCATATCCCCCAGTGCTAAACCAGAAAATACTGAGGGAGGCAGACAATTAGAATGAAAAGAACAGAGAAACACAACAGCATAGGAAGAGGGGAGAAAACCAAATGCCCCCATGTGTAGGTTAAGTGCCACTCAGGAGGAAGGACCGCAAAGAATAAACTATAAGCCCCAAGCACAGGAAGAGCATGCTTCTGTGCCTGTGGCAGACTGTCAGGAGAGTAAAGTGACTGACCACAAGGAGAGTCATATGTGTACAGTGGGAGGGGCAGTGCCCACATCAGCTTGGGTCAAGAGGACAGAGTGCGTGTGAGCTTCCATGACGACAGTCGAAGTGTGTTTCCAAGGTGCCTGCCACAGCCAAGGGGCAGAGGATCCCTTACTGCCTGACAACTTTTCATGTAGGCAAAACAAATCAAACTTCCAAGGAGAGACCCACAGTGGAAAGGCCACTCGGGCCATGGCCTTAACCTCTCCTGGCATACCGGCCTTGGGAAAGGGACTTGGGAACAGCCCTTTGGAAGTATCTCTGGTGACCTCTGCTTTGAGCAGCACTAATTCATGACCTTTATCTCCTAGGTGGACACACACCCCATCTATTAGGTGTGCCCATTTTGCAGACTAAGTAAGCCCACAAACATGCAAACAGAAGAGAAGGCATTCTGATCAAGAGTCCTGACTCTCAGGCTGGGGCTTTCTAGGGTTCCATAGCTTCCCCAGAGTGAGGCATGGATCAGGAGGAAAGACGGAAGGAGGCTGGGGTTGGAGACAAAGACAAGGGGTAAGCCCGTGAGAGCCTGTGTATGGCTTGGTGAGGGGCTACTGACCCTGGAGACCCCAGAATGGGTCAGGTCAGTGGCCCTGCTCAGGTACTTACTCGTCGATCTTGTCTGGGAAGCCCCAGCAGTGGCGGGGGTCGCTGTCGCCATGCCCCGTGTGGATGAAGCTATTCTGCAGGGGCTGGCTGATGTCATGGGCTGACAGGCCAGCCACAGAGGTCACCACATTGCGAGGGAAAGGTCCCACACACAGTGTCCTTGTGTTCTGTCCACGCCACCAGTAGTTCTCAGCCCTGGTCAACAGAGATGACATAATGAACACCTGGGGTGAGGGGGCAGCCCAGGCAGTAGCACCTTTCTCATACCAAGCTCTCTTTACCCATGGAACCTGGCCATCTTGGCAGAAGTGGAGTACAAGAGATAAGGGCTCAGGACCAGACAGTCTTCACCGGCCCACCTCCCCAGCAACGCCCCAATGACCTGCCACTCCCTGAATAGGGCCTGACTGTTTGCTCATAGCCTAAAATCCCTAGGTGGGTCAGGCAGCTTTTTGTATAGTTCACAAATAAGGAAACAGGTTCCAACAGGTGATATAACTTGCCTATGGTTACCAGAACAACGGCAGCAGACCCAGGATTCAAATCCAGTTAAGTCTACAAAGCCAGCGCCCTCTCACAACATCACCTTGTCTCCCTCCTCCCTTGGGAAGGCCTGGCCCCAGTCCTCTTCTGGCCACCAGGTTTCACTCTCCAGCCAGGTTCCCAGAGTTTTAAGAGATGCAGGGGTCTAAGGGAGCACCAGGGGCGTCGGCTTGGGGTCAAACCTCTGATTAGGATGCCTCCCATGTGCAGACCTTCAAGTGTGTGGGAGCACTTGGGGCAAGCCAAGCCTTCTCTTTGCCAGTGCTCCCACAACTTGAAGCTGTGGACCTTGGCCCTTGCCACCCTACCCATCTCCTTAGGAGTTCTACTCTCATCTTTTTTTTTTTTTTTTTGCAGTACTGGCAATTGAACTCAGGGGCATTCTACCTCTAAGCTATACCCCCGGCCCTATTTTTTATTCTTTATTTTGTTTTTTGTTTTTTGGGTTTTTTTGTGGTACTGGGGATTGAACTCAGGGGCATTCTACCTCCGAGCTATACCCCCAGCCCTATTTT
The DNA here is from genome assembly GCA_004027655.1 of Graphiurus murinus. Classification (NCBI taxonomy): domain Eukaryota; kingdom Metazoa; phylum Chordata; class Mammalia; order Rodentia; family Gliridae; genus Graphiurus; species Graphiurus murinus. The sequence goes on from PVLC010003436.1 coordinate 88,887, forward strand.
TTATTCTTTATTTTGAAACAGGGTCTCACTAAGTTGCGGAGTGCCTCACTAGGTAGCTGAGGCTGGCCGCGAACTGGGATCCTCCAGTCTCAGCCTCCCAAATGCTGGGATTACAAGCGTGCGCCACCACGCCCACCCGGCTTATTCTTTAATTTGAAACAGTGTCTCACTAAGTTGTGGAGTGCCTCAGTAGATAGCTGGGGCTGGCTGCAAACCCAGATCCTCCAGTCTCAGCTTCCCAAATGCTGGGATTACAAGTGTGCGCCACCATGCCCAGCTACTCTTGTCTTAAAACAAGGGGATTCAGAAGGGAACTCGGAACTCCCAGTGTGGCTGAACAGTGGGGACTCAGCCCCTCACTCTGACTGTAAACACAGAGCTTGTGCTGAGGCAGCATAAGTCAGGCCTGGGCTGGGGTGATAGGCAGACAGGTGGGGGAGAACAGAGCTCTCCCCTGGACATTCCAATGCCCCACAGCTCTGACAGGCTGTGAGGCTCCTGCACCTACTGATGGAATTGTTCATACCTGACCACATGGGCAGACTCTGGGCTAAGGTACAAGTGGTGACAGTCTTACATTGCTATGACACGTGTGGCACCAAGCTGCCTGTTCCGTCACTACCTCACTCTCACTTCACCTGTCCCAGAGCCAGAAGCACACAGAAGGGTCTCCTCCAAACTGCAGCCAGAGCAGAGGAGTTGGGAAAGATGGAAGAGGAGGTAATGTCTGAGCACCTGGACCCACTGCCTCATGAGGTGATACAGCTGGCCCAGCTGTAACCCCAGCCTGTCCCAGAGACCAGTGGTCACACCCTACAAGTGTAGCAGTCCTTAGGGAGGCGAGAAATGGGGCCATAGGAAGGCCAAGCTCCCACAGCCAACCTCCCTGTAAACAAGGCCTCCTGCCCAGCCCACCACCAGACACAGCAACCTTGTGATTATACCCTGCCTTCAGGGTGGGGAGGGCAGGAAAGGAAGGAAGAAGAGAGGACACCACCCTGAGAAGGAACAGACCCATCCCAAAATAGCAGGGCCATTCCAAGGAGGAGAAAAAAGCTCCCCACTGCACACACAAAGCCACCCATGAGAGCTGGCAAGGGGAGAGACAGCAGCCTGGCACTGCCATCCCTGCTGCTATTCTCCCCAATACCACTGGGTCCTTGTACCAGACAGCCCCTCGCCACCATAGGGCAGTCACTAGACTCTGCTCTCCACACCTCCTTAGAGGTGCTCATTAACTTGGGTGAGAAGTGCAGAGGAGGCAGAGATGTGTTCAGAGCAGAGTGGACTCGTGTCCAAGGCCAGGTCTGGCAGGAGATCACTCCCTCCACCCTTTCTTTTTACCAACCCAGCCCAGTTCCTCACACACATGCCTCCTTCTGGACCCACTTCTGAGCACAAGAGAGGACACCAAGCCCACCTGCCCTTATTACAGGTACAGCCCAGGCCAGAATCCCCCGGCCACGGGGAGTTCCAAAATTACTTTTCAAAAACATGCTTGCTACTAGAGGAAGGGGAGTCCCTTGCAACTGTAACCAGGCACCCTCAGAAGCAGCACTCTCCCTTGGCAAGGCTCAAATAGACATTCCAAGATGGCCAATGCTACTTTTTACTGCCCACATATACCCTTTGAGGCTCACTGGGCTATGGTGCCAGCAGCCCAGAAGCAATGGGAGGGCCAGGCCGGCTGTCTACAATGACTGAAGCGGAGACAGACAGGGAGGCCCTGCGTGAGTAAGAAGAGAGCCTAGCACCTTCAGCATGAACTTTCTACTTCCTGCTGCTCTCAGGCCTCCTGGAAGAACCCCTGGGACAGAGAAAACAACTCTGTGGCCTGAGCTGAGAGCTGCCTAAGGATGCCCAGATCTAGATATCTCAGCACCTTGTTCCTGTCCTGGCTAAAGTGGTCCAGAAATAGCTGAACAAATGTTGCCTAAACATTCTGCTCAGAACACACACAAACTGCCTCTTCTCTCTGGATGTCCCAAGTGCCCTGGCCTCAAGGGATATCCAGCTATTTGGTGCCTTCCTTCTCTACCTATCACAAAAAGCAGAGGCTACAGGGCCAGGCCAAGGACCTGTAAGTGTATCCCAAAACCTTTGGCCCCTTTCACTACTTCTGTAAAAACAAAATGCAAAAGGACTACTAGCCATCCCACCCTCCAAATAAAACCCCCTATGAAAGACCAGTCATCATCTGTCCCTCCAAATCTAGACAAAGCCTCCTAAACTCAGTTCACAAACTACCTAGGTATCTTCTCTCTGCCCACTGCCTGGTATCCTGAGAAGCAGTGAGACCATAGAATCAGTCACAGATGGAGACAAATGACTTCCCAGGCTTGGAACTAGGAAACATACTGGTGACCACTTCAGCAAGGAAGAATCCAACACTAAGAGAACATATATAAGAAGAGGGCTGAGAGCCAGAGAAAAGAGACCCACATACACAAGCCATGGCCCAAAGACACACAAACAGAGCCCATGCACCCGGAGACATGGAGACAGACTCAGCCAAACAAACAGAGATATTCAGGGACTGAGAAAATAAGGGGGCAGAGTTAAAGCTCTGGTACCACCGACACACAGGCCCACTCCCAAAGCCTCACCGGCTGTTGTGGCCTCCTGCCCCTTACCTCCCACCTCCTGAGCAGCTCCAGGGACCCAGGGCAGGCACTGTGGTCCAAATCAGGGCCAGTGGCCCGGGAGGAGGAGCCCTATGAGCTAAGCCACTGGCGGTAGCAGCAGCTGGTGTCAGAACAGCAACTGGAGCCAACCAGAGTCTGTGACGGAAGGGTGGGACAGAGTGCACCCAGGATGGCCTCCCAGGAGAAACCACTCCTCCAGCCCATCCCATAGCCTGCCTAGTCACAGCAGACCCAGGGCAGGAGCTCCAGAGATACACACCCTGGAAACACAGGAAGCTCCTGAGTCACCCCCAGGCTCTGGCTGAGAGGAGATGGGGGTGGTAAAGACCTGGGGCTACTGGAATATAGGAGGGGTGGTCAGGCCCAAAGCTCTCTGGCTCTTGGAGGAGGGACTCGTTATAAGCCCAGGCTTCTGGCTTAAGGCTCTACCAGGTACTTCCAGAAAGGCCCTGCCCTTAATCTTCCTATTTCCAGATTGTTCCCCAGAATGCTATGCCTATAACCCCTTTCCTTGCCATCGTGATCACCTCCAAACCCATAGACTGTTTCCCCCTGTCCCAGGTCTCTCCTAGCAGTTTTCTGCTTTCTTCTACCACCACTTGCTCCCCAACTGTACCCATCCCCTGCAACCTACTGGAATATCATTCTTGGTTCTAGATACTCGGAGAGAGGCAGAGGACACAGTGGGTGCAAGTAAGTTCTACACATCTAGCTTCCAAGACCTACTCTATCACTTTGACTCAGATCCAGAGGCTCAGTCCCCAAGAAGCACAAAATTTAACTTTAACTTTTCCAGGCAGAAAGGGGTCTGTAGGAAGCAGCTCCCCTACCCACATCCTTGCCTGGCTCTGAGTCAGACAGAGAGAACCCAGGGAATTTCCTCTAACTCACTCTTCTTCCTGGTCCTCAACACTCACCCCCTGCCCCAAAGGCATCTCTAGCTAGCTGCCTGCCCTAACCAGCTCCTCAGACACCCAGGGATCAGATAACAGAAGGTGAGACCAACTAAAGGTGAGGCTTCCAAGGCAGGCATTACAGTTAGGAAGCCTGACTTCAGAGATGCTACTTGCAGGATAAGCTTATAAGGGTGTATAAGGGGAAGGGGAAGGAGTCTGGAACAGAGAGGCCCTGTCAGGGTGACTAGGTAGAAAAGAGTGAAGGTAGAAGGTCAGGCAGAGGATGGAGGGAGGCCCAAGACTGGGAAGCCCTGGGAGAGGACTATGCAGGGAGGACAGAAAGCAAACAAAAAGAGGGTAGGCCTGAGGGAGGGGCCCCCCTGGGGAGGCTCAGCGGGAAGGATGGGAAGCTAACAAGAAGGTAGGCAGAGGCAAGGATAAGGCTGCTTGGGGTCCTGAAAGGCACCTGGTGGGTAGTCAGAGTCCTTACACTGGAGAACCAGGGAGATACAGAAGAGAAGATGTGAGGAAGAGAGCTCAGGAGCTCAAGAGCTCTGCTGTGACCTAATGCAAGCTGGCCACTGCCTACTCCTCAGCATAATGGCAGCTTGGTCCGGATTCACACAGACAGGCCTGGGGTCCAGTGGGGAAGGAGAAATGGAGGTGGAGTTGGGAAGAGAAAATCCTACCCGAGCAGCAGCATTGTGTCCTGACCCTCCTGACCCCTTTCACTCAGGAGACTGACCCAAGCCTGTTGCCCCTCACCCTGACACTCAAGCCCCGTTGCCAGCCTGTGTGCCACCCCAGGAATCTTGGAGGCTGAAGAGATCTGTTCTCATACCCCTCCAACTGTGCCCCTCAAGGAAACCCAGTGCAGGGCACAGCCATACCTTCCCTCGATAACGGTGATGACGTCATTCATCTGGATGTGCAGCTTGTCTGGTTCCTCAAAGTCCTGAAGGGCACGCATGTCAGTGGGCTGGGCCTAGGGGCAGAGACAGATCACTGCCCACCCTGGAACTAACCTTCAGGTGGCCCCTTGCTTGGATGCACCAGCTTCTGTGGGCAGACCTGCCCCTCACCTCTAGCAGGAAGTCCCGCAAGGCCACAAATGTGGGTCGGTCCTCCGGCTTGTGAGCCCAGCACTGGACCATGACATTGTAGATGTCCTGGGGACAGTCCTCGGGCCGCGGCAGGCGCTCCCCCTCCTTGTCAATCTTGTGCAGGATCTGAGAGTGGAGTGGTGTAGTTTGAGGACAGGCAGGGACTCAGCCCTTCACTTCCCATCTTCCCTCCAGCCCGTCCTACAACTGCTGGTTGCCATGCCTGTCCTCCAAAGGAGATCTCCTACTAGGGAGAGGCCAGCTCCAGACCCCTGGACCTTTATTCCCAGGTCTGGGGCCTCAGAAGAGTCGGATGTGGCAAAGGCTACGGGATGAGAGCCAGCCCCAGCTCTTCCCTCCCCTGAGCCACTGGGGTAACCCTTCTCTTTGCTCCCCTCTCCAAGGATGGTGCAGACAAAGGGAGTAAAGGAGGAGGGAATCCATCAGATGACAGCCAGTTCCAACAAGGCCAAGCTGGGAACCAGGGATGGATTTACTCCTCACCCACCCTATGGGGAGCACATCCCCAGCCCCTCACCTGACTGCCATTGAGGCCAATCCAGGGCTCCTGGCCATAGGTGAACATCTCCCACAATGTGACCCCAAACATCCAGGTGTCACTGGCATGGGAGAAGGTGCGTGTTTTCAGACTCTCAGGGGCACACCTGGCAGAGGCAGAAGTCAAAGAGAAGGCCTCTTGAGCACCCCCACCTGCATCAGCCCAGTGGACATAAAGCACTCATTCAATAAACATTTACTGTTGCCCTATGAGCCAGGCTCAACAGTGGGTACCAGGGACATGGCATGAAGTGCACTGGGAGGGACAGGACTTCTTGACCATATGGCGCACAGTCTTGGAGAAGTTTGTCTGTGCTCAAGTCTCCTATTCACATGTATCCTGGGGTAGGAAGAGCAGGGATCTCCCACTCAGGGAAGCAGGGAAGAGAAGGCCAAAAAGCACCATCACAAGAAAGGGAGAATAAGGTCTCAGGCTGTTTCTATCTGGTAGAAGGATGACAATTTCCAGATTTGGGTCAGAGCCTGGGATTTGGGTCATTTCAGCAAGAAGATGCGGGTAGGAAATCCGGACAGGGCCTGGGGAAAAACCAGAATGGGTGGAAACAGTCACACTGTCTTTACCAAAATACATCCACATTCACTCTGGGTCCCCCTCCTGGGTGAGGGAGAGAAATACCATTGTGTTAAGTTAGAAATGGGATGTCTCAGGGTAGGCTGAGGTGCAGAATAAGGAGCATCCCCCTGGAGGGAACCAAAGGATCTCTCATGGGAGTCTTGTTCCACTGAGAGGGTGGACTCAGGTCCTTTCTTTCTTTTCTTCCTCCCCTCCCCTCTTCTCTCTCTTTTTTGTGGTACTGGGGATTGCACACAGAGGCATTCTACCTCCAAGCTACACCCCCAGTCCTTTTTATTTTGTTTTGAAACAGGGTCTCACTAGGTTGCTGAGGGTCTCACTAAATTGCTGAGGCTGTCCTTGAATCTGTGATCCTCCTGTCTCAGCCTCCCAAGTACATGTGTGCTCGGCTCTGCAGGGTTGTTTTTATTTTTATTTTTTCAGTACTGGGGATTGAACCCAGGGCCATTTTACCTATACCCCCAGCCCGATTTTTTATTCTTTATTTTGAAACAGGGTCTCACTAAGTTGCAGAGTGCTGAGGCTGATTGTGAACCTGTGATTCTCCTGTGTTAGCCTCCTAAGTACTGGGATTATAAGTGTGTGCCACCAGGCCTAGCTTGCAGGGTTGTTTTTAAGAAGCTGTATAAGAAAAGGTGACCTTATAATTTACCACCCAAATCAGAATGTTTGAATAGAGAAAGAGATGCTATTATTTACTCCAGGACAACAGGCATAATCTAGGATTCGTGGTCACTCAGCGTACAGAGCCAGTCATTAACTACAGTGAGTTACAGTCTGAATTATTAGGGTTGCCCACAGCTACGCTTCTGGCAAGCAGAACTGGAAAAATTCCTTCTATTCCAAAGACAACCCTTCTTTCGGTATCTATGACATCAGGGGATCACAACAATCTTAGCACAGGATAAGCCCACACAGGAACCAGGGCAGAGCCAGGTACCACTATGATGTACAAGCAAGCACCCTTGGTCACAGTCTGTGAGGCCCAGTTCAGTTTGGCCCTGCCTGCCACTACCTCTACCTAGAACACCTTTAACCAGTCTTGCCTGGCTATCCTCCTGATATTTTAGGAGCTTAGTATCAAGTCCTACTGGAAGCCTTTTAATAACCCACTGGGTAGCATACCCTTTGGACTATAGCATTTATCCCTGTGCCTTCCAGTACCCCCTTGAGAATTCCTGGAGAGATGCATAAGAAGGACGCTCCAGACCCAGAACAGAAAAGGACAGACCCAGGCAGAGCCAAAGGCTGTGGGGATACAGAAAGCCTCAGAAGTTTGAGGCCTGGGTCTATGGGGACTTGGGTGGGGTCCAGGCCTATGAGCCAGCAGCACCTGCCCCTCACCAGGCAAAGGGCACCTTGCGATGTTCCTGCATGACGTAGTGGTCATCATTCTGGGGTAGTGCTCGCATCAATCCAAAGTCTCCAATCTTGACCAAGTCACGAGTAGCCAACAACAGATTTCGGGCAGCCAGATCACGGTGAATAAAGCGCTTGGACTCCAGGTAGCCCATGCCCTCAGCCACCTGCACAGCGTAACGGCTCAGAGTCCCCAGGAGGAAGTGACCCTGGTGCTTACGTAGCCGGTCCAACAACGATCCCAGGGGCGCCAGTTCTGTCACCTGAGGCCACAGAGAAGATGGGAGTAGTAAGTCTGGATAAGTCCTGCCCCTCCTGAGCAACCTAGGCTGGCCTTCCAGTCCCTCTTCTGAAGGCCACAGCCATATTCAATGTTTCTCTTGACCCGTCCTCTGGGGACCTCCAGGAGGCCTATAGTTTCTCAAGCCACTCCCTCTAGTCAATGTGGGAAACCCAAGTGCAGAAAGAAGCAGCACAAAGAGGCTCAGTAGAAGTTCCAAAAATTAGCCGGACATGGTAGCGCATGCTTGTAATCCCAGTAATTGGGAGGCTGAGACCGGAGGATCCGAGTTCGAGGCCTGCCTTGACTACTTAGTGAGGCTCTCCGGAACTTAGTGAGACCCTGTTTCAAAATATAAGACTAGGGGTTTGGCTTGGAGATAAAATGTCCCTGGGTTCAATCCCCAGTACTGCATAAAAAAAAAAAAGTTCCAAAAATTAACTCAAGGATCAGCATTTCCCATGGGTATAACTTTCTGCCATTGAGGACTAACAAAATCCAGAGATGAAAGTACCGGTCTGGGCCCTTGTGAGGCCCTTTACCACATCGGGTGGGGACCACAGCTGGATCTTGGTCAGGATGGAAAGTAATTTCACAGAGGCAGAAGGAAGGGAATACCCAGACCTGCAGGCAGCTTCCTGCCCCTCATATCCTCCTGCCCACAGCACTCACCATCTTCATGGGTGGTGTGAGCACCACACCATAGAGGCGAATGAGGTTGCGGTGGTCAAGTGAATGCATGGCATTGACCTCCCGGATGAAGTCATCCATGGCCTCTGGCTGGCTCAGCACGTCGGGCTTCAGGCACTTCACGGCCACACTCACCTGTCCAGAGTGAAATTTACAGGGAGTCAGGACGTGCCTGGTCCTCAACACTGAGCTAACTTGCTCTTCCCTCCAACTCAGCTCAAAGATCCCTGCCTCAGATCTGCTCATCTGGGTGGCTGAGCTTGTCACCAGTGCCTGGGCTTACACATTCTGCCTGTGACCTGGTGGGGAAGACAGCTGGTCTCCCCTCCCGGGGGAAATTCCTAGGTTAATTAGCAACCATAAAGCATGAGATGACCAGTATGATAGAACACTAACATATTATAATATGATGGAATATTAAAAGTGTTTTTGGTATAGAAAGAAAATGCTTTTTATTGCTAAGAACTACTTTGGCTATCCTGGCTTTTTTGTTTTTCCAGATGAATTTAAGGACTGATTTTCAATACCCGACTTTAAACTCTACTACCAAGCCACAGTAATAAAAACAGCATGGTACTGGCACAAAAACAGACACATAGACCAATGGAGCAGAATAGAAGACTCAGAAACAGACCCACAGACTTACAGTCAACTGATTTTTGACAAAGGAGCCAAAAGTATACACTGGAAAAAAGATAGCCTCTTTAACAAATGGTGTTGGCAAAACT